>JAPMOR010010891.1:640773-735032 GCA_026543865.1 Argiope aurantia | reverse complement strand
AGAGAGAGAGAGACGACATTACATATTTATTTTATTCTTTTCACGTCAAGATTTTTGTTTCAAATTCTTCCTGAAAAAGATATATTTTTGTCTTGCAACTTGAATTTTTTAGTAATATGCATTACAGTCAAGTTCCATGGTATCTATCCTGCTTAAAACATTAAGAAAATATCTCGGCATTTGATAAAAATATGTGTATAGTTTCATTAATTTAAATCTTTATTGATAAATTACTTATGTTGTCTTGAAATGAAATGTCAGATTTCCAGCCAGACAGTCCCCTTATACTTTGGAGATGAAGAGGGCCAATAATTATCAATTAAACTAGTTATATAATATTCCACAAAATAACTGGCATAGATTGATTTCTTTAAATGACCTAAAAATAATAAAGTTTTAATGTTATATTTATTTGAAATTTATTATTTTCTTATAATTCAACATCATTCTTCAGGAACTAATTAATTAAAAAGTATGATTCACTTTCAGTTATTTCTAATGTAGAAGAATTTTATAACTTTAACCAATTTTTCCATAATATGCAAGTTAAAAAATAATTAAATAAAAACATATATATTTTACAAAATTACTAAAATAAAATAATTAAAACAAAATGTGATTAAAAGAATTTGTCCAGATATAAAAGTAAATTAATCATTAAATTGGGGCTCTCATAGTATGCAGTAATGGGAGAAAAAAAAATCTGAACTTATCACTTTTTCCAATGATTAGGAAGAGGCAGTAATTTCTTTTATAGTTTATAAAAAGTCATAGGAGTGAAAAAATAAAAATAAAATTTAGTGACTAATTAGAATTTCTGATTGTTTGGCTAAGTCAAAATAATGCACGCGGAATTAATTTATCCAAAAGAGGTTCATTAATTGACTTTCAAATAAATTATTACCTAATGAATTTAAAAAATCAAGGGCTTAGTAATAATAATAAGCACATTTAATGATTATTTAAAAAGAAGCCAAATTAGTTTAAATCAAATTAGTTTTCTTTTTTTAGGATGGATAAGAAATGAATGCATCTTTATTCATCAGCTTCAGGAAAATATTTAATGCATTAAAACTTTATTAAATGATACATTTTACTATTTATTTAAGTCTATATCATATATACACAAAATTATTTGGATAATGAATAAAATGTTTTATTAAATTAAAACGTTTAAAAAATATCAAATATATAAACGCTAAAAAACATTAAAATAAACATTTTTAATTCGCGGTTAAGGTTTGAAAAAGATACAGGGTTGAGGATTTTTTTAATGCTTTCCTTCTATTAAATATTTTGATCACTTAATGACCTGCTGACTCTAGATTGGAAACTAATCCATTAATAAATAATCACATAGTTAATCACTTTAATCAGGCGATTAAGGAAACCATATGAACACGGTTATTTTCATTGTTGACCCTAGAACTAAAGATTTTTTTTTATTACGAAGTTTTAATTTATCTTTCAAGAATATGACCATATTGCTTTTGTTTTTAGTTGAAACGTTCCAGACCACTTTAAATAGACAGTAAAAACAACTTTAATTGTTTTCCTTGATATATTTTTTAACTAAGAAAACATTTTAATATTTTCCTAGTTAAGCCTTCCTGCCTTTTTCGTAACAGTCCTTTTTGGAAGCAAAGAATAATCTATTAAAATCTCATTTACGTACAAAAGAAAAATGGTGAGCGTCTTACATCTGGGAGGGATAGGCCTTGGTATACATGAATATACTGTACCATGTATGAAATATCATTTTGTAGCAAACAATATTCAAACAGATTTTTATTTCTCATTTGAGAATTTTTTTTTTTTTTTTTTTTTTCTTTTTTTAAATTTTTTTTTGAAATTCCTTTGATAATTTATATCAATATATATTTGCAGGATATCTATTTAAAATAAATCTTGTTTTTATAAACAAATAATTAATACAACAAAAGTTCTGTGATGTAATGAAAAACAGTGGGTTCCGATTTATTTGAAGCCAATGGGATCACGTTAAAAACTCGATTTACCCAAAATTTAAATTTAAAAATAAATTTATCTAAAAATGAGTAAGCAATAGAGAATCACAATTTTAAACTAAAAATGACAAGTAGAATTTTTGTTTTTATTATCTAATAATTTTAATATATAATTCCTAATGGATAAGCAAATGATATAGAATTTTAATAAATACGATAACAATATTTATTGTTAAACGTTTCAATAATTTAAATAAACTACTTACTTATGAAAAACAAGCTAAGTAAGACCAAGCAAAAATTCGAATCACCAACGAATTCGAATAAAAAATGTTTGAAGGCAAGATCCACTGTAATAATAATGATTTAACTCGCTACTGAAGTACGTTTAATGAACACTATATGAATTTCAGTATTCTTTTCAAACCCGACTATATTTTGAATCGAAAAAAAGCAAAAGCCTTTTTTTTTTATTCCTTTGTTTAACCACGTTAAAAGATGAGGATATTTGTCCAAATTAGAATTCAGGGCTTTTGGAAGGTTAAAAAATGTTTTTTTTTTCCTCTGTCCATATTTTTTAGGATCGGTTTACTTCCAATTAATTTCCCAGATATAATCAAGAGGCAATCGTTAAATTACACAGTTGAAAAACTATATGATACTATTCTGGAAACATTTACTGTCTGGGCATCTTGAAAAAGAAATAACTTTATGTGTATGCTTCAGGGTTTAGTTTCAATGCTTTTGAATAAAAAGAGTTGGTGAAAAAAGAATACATTCAAAAATTTGTATAAAAGAGAGAACATTCAACTCGAAAAAAGACATAGGATTTCTAGTAATAATTGCATAAAAAAAGCTAAAAATATTATACAAAAAAACTGAAAGCTTTGTAAATTCCTCAAATGTGCTTTATCTTTCTTGTTTCAAGATGCTTTTTATGAACATCTTTTTTAAATTTTTAATGCATATGAAATCAAGGAAATGCAAATTTTCAATACAAGAATGAATAGAAAATCTCCATATTTAATCTTTCCAAAGAATAGATTGCTGATCATGTTAGTGGCATAATATTGTGAAAATTCTTAAAATTCCATAAACAGTTTGTGAATTGTACAAAGTATTTGCATGTAGTAACTATATGCTAGATGATAATACTTAAAAATTTTATGAATGAAATTTCAATGATTAAACGTGATTCACTGAATTCAACTGTCAGTGAAGTGTCTTTGTGAATTAAAAAAAATAAAACTTTTATTTACAGAAGATAATTTGTATAGTAAAGTTGGAGATAAAAGAAGTTTACTTATTCAAATAGGCACTACAAAGAAAAATGTAAGTTATAAATGTTTAGCCGTAACTAATATTAAAAAGGGCAAAATTAAAATTTATGTTTATTTCTAGTTTCTAATAACTTCGCATTAACTTAAATTTATTCCCCTGTTGCATGAAAATAACATCCTTAAAGACCTCATATCAAATTCACAAGATTTTTAGAAATATAATGTATTTTTTTACAATACAATACAATTTTTACAATATCTTTTTTTATAATACAATCCAATTTTTTACAATGTCTTTGATATAAATACTATATTGAAAGTTATTGCCCGAAATGAAAAACAAAACAATTTTTTTTATAAAATTCAAAATTTTTTATACATGCAGTTTGGTGAATTTCATTCTAAGAATTTAAAATAATTATATATTCTGGTTTGTTTTGTTTTTTTCAAGTGAAAAAAAAATTAATAATTCTTAAATATTTTCTTGCTTTAAAAATATATATAAAGAATATGAGAATAACTGACATTAAAAATAAAAACTGTATTTGTATATAATTCATTCAAATCTTAAGAGGCAGTCGTCTTCAAAATTTGGACGTCGAAATTTGCCATTATTTTGAGAAAATCAAAAAATGTTGCTGTTATGCCACTTTTTACTTTCTTATTTACAATGTTTACAAAAAGAAAGAATTGTAAATGTCAAAAAAATTATATATTGGGAGTTTGATGAATCTCTATTTTTCAGATCTTTCTCAATTAGAAAAATTCATTTTTGAAATTGTTTCTATCCGTCATTCTGTCTACCTGTGAACACAGTAACTCAAAAAACACTTTGTATTTAACAACTGAAATTTAATGTGTGGTCTTTCACTAAATCCGTGCATTTCTCCGAACATGTGACAAAATCCGTTTAAAAAAAATTAATTAACTGTCTGATCGTGTATAAGTGAACACGATAACTACAAAAACGTAAAGAGCTAGGTAAATAAGATTTAGCTCAAAGCTTCGTTATTTGTAGATATGCATCAAATTTTGGAGACAAATCCACCAAAGATACGATCTACTGTTGATTTATATATTCGAATGGTTGTAAAAGCTATAATTGAAAAAAGCAACTATTTAGATAAATGACATTTGGTATGTAATCTTGTTACACAAATTGTAGATCTACATTAAATTTTGTTTTCAATCGGTAGGAAAAAAAAATGTCAGAATTGTGTACTCAGTTATCTTAATTACACTACGATATAAGCTTATGCTTACGAGATCTCTATCACTATGTGCAAGAATCGGAACAGATAGTTTAGATACTTCGCTTGTGTTGTTACTCTTCCGCCTTCATCCTATCTCGGATTCTGAAGCTAATAAAAATCGGAGTACTTGTGGGCCTCCTGTCTTTGCCCTGAGTCCACGGCTTTCATATAAAAAAAGGGAAGATAACATCGTTATTAAGAAATATAGGAAAAAATTTCGTGCAGCATCTCCCTTGGATACACACACGAAACGAACATCTGTCACCAAAATATTGTTATATTTGTGAAATATGGATGGCGAGTGACTGTCAATGCAAAACCATTTTTTTTCCCTTTCGCTTGTAAAAGCGGCTATATTTAGTAATGTAATACAACTTATTTATTTTATGATTGTATGGAAAAAAATTGGATTGTAAAAAAAAAAAAAAAAAACGGACAACATTGGTCTGTACGCATTTTTAAAAATTTCCCATTGTTTTTGGAACTTGCAATCATTTTTTTTTTCTGAAATGTCATTTATACAAGGAATAAAATATTACGTCCAATTGTTTTTTCAAAATTTGCCGACACATCTAGCCAAAATGAAGCTTCTTGAATGAAGCCTCCACACATCTAGCCTCTTGATAAATATGGGATGGGAGTGTCACTCCCACCCCTCTTTTGTCACGTCCCTGCCTTTTATGTACAACTAGATAAGTCCTTTCAATAACTTCCTTTCCTGTTCTCCTCAGCAACCACCCATAAGATCGACCTTCAGGGATCTGTAAGGTCATTCATGTCCTTTCGTCACCTGTTTACTCTCCTTTCAGTCTTCTCAATTTTTACAAAGGATGGAATAAAGGTAATGTCTGGCAACTTTACACTCTTCACTAAACACAGATTATCTGGTTTCTTTGAAATCAGATAAATACAACCGCTCCTCATCCAGATCTACGTCTCAGGAAGAAAAACGTCATTATTGAAACCCCCTTCAAGTTGTCAGAATGATGGCCTTCCCCTGAGAAAGACCTTCAAATCCAGGAAGGATCACCCGCAAAATTCATTCAAAGATCTCGCAAAAGATATGTTACATTAGTGCTGAAAAACTGAAACTGGGTTATTTTAATTTCAAGTATCTACAGTGCTTCAAAGCAACTCTTAAATGCCCTCTTCTAAGAGTTGTGCTATTGTTTTTAGCTGCTATATCTTCCATATTACTTCTGCTTTATCTAGCAATGACGATGCCAATATAGCATCATAGACATTATTCTAAAGTTTGAGATCGCCATCACTTTGTGACTGCATAGTAATAAAATGCAAATTCATATTTTTGGTGAACCGTTGTCAGATAATTTCTTAAAATCACGAGAAAGCTTTCAGTGGGAAAAGTTTTTCTGTTGACTTTAATCACACAATTAACGTATTATTAAAGTTTTCACTCATTTTTATATTTCTGTAACTGCTATGAATTGCTCATTTTGTATTATTTTACTACGTACAAATCATTATATATTTCTCGCGTTTTGAAATGCATAGATTCTCATAGATTATGAGATTCTAAATCGATAAAAATGTTTCTATTGAAATCAATTCATAAAATATGCTTACTATCTAGATTTCTATTTTTATTTTATACTAGCCGCCTTTGGCGACCAGCCGGTTCGCCAGTATTACTGCTCGCTACAATTTTCAATTAAATATTTTAAGTAACTGGTCTCTTAATAGATTCTCCAACAAAATATTTTTAATCTTCAAATTTTGATAGTCATACCAAACTTATACTGTTGTTTAGATCGTTTCGTTCAATTTACTATATATATTTTGCTAATTTGTTGTCATTTAGGGTCAACTTTAATTTAAAGTGGAAATGATGAAATTGCAATTATTATAAAGATATTTTTAATAAAACCAAGCGTTTTATTTTATTTATTATCTTTATCGTTATTTATTATTATTATTATTGAATATGAGTATTGCAAACAGAATCGCTCAGTATTTAAGTCTTGTGTTAACTACAAAATAGTTTTCATAATTTATGTAATATCTCAAAGAATAATTCAACAAAACTTTCTCAAATTCAGCATAAAATTCAGTTTTTAGTTTTGCTTTCAAAAGGATTGAAATGAAATCAATAATAATATTTTGTTCCGGAGTATAAATATATTTCAAAAATTATGAAGCCTAAATTTAATGCAGTAAGGTATCATATTCTGAGAAATATTCTAGACACACCAAATTTTAAATAAATGAGTGAATGTTTCTATTTTCCACGATCAAGTAAGACTTACTTATGAAGTTTTGAATGTTAAAAATTTAGAAAAACTCAACATTTTCATAATCTTAGGTCAATTAATCTTGAGAAACCTGCGCGCTGATTGGCGTATTTTCTTTGAAATGATCGATGGAAAATCTAAAATTATCCTTTTTTTATTGAATCGTGATATTCAAATTTTCATAAATCAGTCAGTTTAAGTGTTTGATTTAGTTGATTGGAAATTAACTCTTTTTATTTAAAATATTAGTGTTTCAAGAACATTTTGTTAATCGTGATTTCCACAGCAGAAGCTTTATATAAAATCAAAAATTCATCATTTATTAGAGCATTTATGGAATCAAGTTACATAAAATAGAATCATTTTCCATTTAGACCATTTTAGCAGATATGTGTCTTACTAAAGATTTACAAATTAATTGTGTGGACCTGATTTGAATGGATATCCTGTTCATATTAAACAAAACTTGTCTTAAAATAAAACTGATTTATGGGATTAATAATATAGAGAGTGTAAAAGATCATAAAATAATGTTTCTTTAATTTATTTTTTATTTTCTTTAATTTATTTCATATTTGTTTCATTTCCTACAGACACGTGCCGGAAATTATATTTTTGCAGATTTCATTTCCAAAAAGATTTAATTTATTTTTAATTGGAGTTTTAATCAATGTGATGGCAACACTTTGAAAAAGCTAATTTTTTCCCATGAATGCGAAACGTGCTCGTGCAGCTTAAATTTTATTTTTATTTTGTACGAAGAAAATTGTTGAAAAATATAGTTAAAATATTTATTTAAAAATTCATTTAAATAAATAGAAATTTAATTTTAAGGTTAAAACATTGGTAGCATTTAAAAGATAAATTTTTTATCTTTAACTTGATGTAAAAATCTTTTTTGTGCGGTAATATTTTCGGAAGTTATAGTAGAACCACGCCAAAATTTCGGTTAATTTTTAAATAAAAAAAATTCTAATTAAAAATTCGAAAACATAACCCCCAGGTGCACATTCCCGGCCTCCAAGGTATGCACGTGCCAAATTTGGTAACTGTAGGTTAAATGGTCTGGCCTGTAGAGCGCCAACACACACACACACACACATTGAGCTTTATTATAAGTACTAGCCGCTTTTGGCGACCAGCCGGTTCGCCAGTATTACCGCTGGCTACAATTTTCAATTAAATATTTTAAATAACTGGTCTCTTAATAGATTCTCAAACAAAACCATTTTAATCTTCAAATTTTGATAGTCATACCAAACTTATACTGTTGTTTAGATCGTTTCGTTCAATTTACTCTATATATTTTGCTAATTGGTTGTCATTTCCGGTAAAACGTCAACTTTAATTTAAAGTGGAAATGATGAAATTGCAATTAATATAAAGATATTTTTTAATAAAACCAAGCGTTTTATTTTATTTATCATCTTTACTGCTATTTATTTATTACTATTATTATTGAATACGAGTATTGCAAACAGAATATCTCGGTATTTAAGTCTTATGTGAACTACAAAATATTTTTGATAATTTACGTAATATCTCAAAGAATAATTCAACAAAAATTTCTCAGATTTAGCATAAAATTCAGTTTTTAGTTTTGCTTTCAAAAGGATTGAAATGAAATCAATAATAATATTTTGTTCCAGCCTATAAATATATTTCAAAAATTATGAAATCTAAATTTAATAGATAAAGGTATCATATTCTGAGAAATAATCTGGACACACCAAATTTTAAATAAATGAATGAATGTTTCTATTTTCCACAATGAACTAAGACTTATTTATGAAGTTTTGAATGGTAAAAAGTTAGAAAAACTCAACATTTTCATAATCTTAGGCCAATTAATCTTGAGAAACCTGCGCTCTGATTGGCGTATTTTCTTTGAAACGATCGATAGAAAATCTAAAATTATCCTTTTTTTATTGAATAGTGATATTCAAATTTTCATAAATCAGTCAGTGTAAGTGATTGATTGAGTTGATTGGAAATTAACTCTTTTTATTTAAAATTTTAGTGTTTCAAGAACATTTTGTTATTCGGGTTTTCCACAGCAGAAGCTTTATGTAAAATCAAAAATTTGTTATTTATTAGAGCATTTATTGAATTAAGTTACATAAAATATAATCATTTTCGATTTAAACCATTTTAGTATATCTGTTGTGTTCGTGCGTCAACAAAAATAGAATGCAGACCAACTTATTATGAAACTAAATCTTATTACATTGTAGATAATATTATCAAATTTACATCAACTTATTTTCATTCAAAATTCTAGCATTGTTTTTAAACAACAAATTAAAAGTTCCAAAAATATCACTGTTGCCAATCTGAATTTCACAACTATTTCCAAAATAAAACTTATAATTATTAAAATAATCGTTTGCTACTTTTAAATAAAATATTTACGATTTATGTCGCAACAGATCTGCGTCTTACTAAAGGTTTACAAATTATCTTTGTGCCCATAATTTGAATGGATATCCTGTTCATATTAAACAAAACTTGCCTTAAAATAAAACTTATTTATTGGATTAATAATATAGAGAGTGTAAAAGATCGTAAAATAATTTTTCTTGAATTTATTTTTTAGAAAAAATAATATTTCATATTTGTTTCATTTCCTATAGACACGTGACGAAAATTATATTTTTGCAAATTTTATTTCCAAAATGATTTAATTTATTTTTATTTGGTGCTTTAATCAATCTGATGGCAACACTTTGAAAAATGCTATTTTTTCCCATGAATGCGAAACGTTTATTTTTATTTTGTACGAAAGAAATTGTTGAAAAATAGAGTTAAAATATTTATTTAAAAATTCATTAAAAACAGAAATTTAATTTTAAGGTTAAAACATTGGTAGCATTTAAAAGATAAATTTTTGATCTTTAACTTGATGTAAAAATCTTTTTTGTGCGGTAATATTTTCGGAAGTTATAGCAGAAACACGCCAAAATTTCGCTTAATTTTTAAATAAATAAAATTCTAATTAAAAATTCGAAAAAATAACCCCCAGGTGCACATTCCCGGCCTCCAAGGTATACACGTGCCAAATTTGGTAGCTGTATATTTTTAGCACAATGTGCAAATAAATGAATTTGTATAAATAAAAACAAATTTGCATTACAAGTATAGCTAAAAGTGGTCCAGAATGCTTAATGGTTACATCCTAGGATGTGACAAGGGGCGGGGGTAACGAATTTAAGTTCCAGTTCCACAGACGGGCACATCATCAAGAACATTTTTTAAAACTTTAACAATTGAAAACTCGTTTAATAATAATTAGAAGCACTTTAAAATATATTGTAAATGCATTTACAATATATTTAGAGGAAGCATTTACAATATATTTAGAGGAAGCATTTACAATATATTTAGAATTTTTATGTATTAATTCAGTCCATTTTGTTCTAAATATATATAACCTAAATATATAAAAGATTTGAATGTGTGTACATTTTATTGCATATGAACTGTTTCGAATATAAATATTTACGCAATTTTGAATGTCATTTCATTTATTTATTTTGGACATGAAAAAATATAATACGAAGTTAACAACAAAAAAATGATTTGGAAATTTCAATGATTGAAAACTAACCTTTTAATTGATGACATACATCTTGAATGATTTAATTAAATAACAAGAAAGAAAAATGTTTATCAATTGAAATGGTAAAAGCAACAACAACCAATTATTTTTCTCATTAAATCTAAATTTAAAGGATATAATACGAGAACGTCTTCTCAATTTTCAAAATAAATTTTTATTAGTGTTTCTAAAAATTTCTAATATAAAGCCTTTTTTTTTTCACAAAATAGAGTTTCCAAAATTATTGTAACTCTCTGGGTAAAATGAATTGATAAGATTTGATATTTCATGGCAATACTCTATTTTTAAAAAAATAGCTGAAAATATCAAATTATAATTAATTACTTATACTATAACTTTATTTCAACTAATAATTAGATTATACTTTTTATTTTGGACATTTATTGTTATTTTTCACTATATAAGAAAGGAAACTTGAGATGCTTATACATGTCCAAGTGATTTTTGTCTTTTAAATTTCTAATCAAAGCATTTTTCTTTGTTCTCTGATCTGTAATAGAGTAGGACGTCATCTAATAGAATTGCAGGTGTGAACTTATTACGCATTAGCAGGGCCAGGTTATTAAGTAGGCAAAGCAGACAATTGCCTAGGAGCAGCAAAATTTAGTGAGGCTTCTTCTTGTTGCGTACAGCCGACCACCCCGCCACCACTAAACGTAACAGTATCGACAGGATAATTTAGTGAGGCTGGGAACATTCAAATTATTTTATTTATTTATATTTGAGGTATTTTGAAAGTTATTCGTCCTTTCATTTAATTATAAAGGCCATGCAATCGAACCGATTTAGATTTAAATAAAATGGTGTTGGAATTAATTTAGGAATATTATTCTAGTAACATTCCTGATTAATTACTATTTGGAAGTTTGTAGTATGCCATTTTATAGTTCTACAAAAAATTTGGTGTTTTATAATTTCTAAAAACGTCTGTTCCTTTTATTAAATAATATTTAGATAGTGTTAAGAAAAATAGTCATTTTGTTCATGAAAATTGCTTTTAAAATTACCAAATCATTCACTAAATAAAATTACTAATAACTTTAAAAATAACTAATTAAAATTCTAGCTTTTCTTTTTTTTTTTTTTCAACGTCTTATAGATTTAAAAATTCTTTTATTCGATGCACGTCTGACACGTCATTTCAGTACAAATGTGAAATAGTGAATACAAAGAAAGAAACTGTTATTAAGACAGGTTGTATTAGAAAAGTAGTTATAAAGAAGAAAAGAGTAACATAGGAAACCTGATATTAACAAATTTCTCTATCGGCTTGTACTCATTTAACGTTTAGTAATAATTATTGAGTTGCAATCCTTCCATCGATTGAAACTCATTTCTTTTTAATTTTGCAGCTGTTAGACTGCCAAAATTGAATTATAATATCTTTTTAATATATTTTCTTGCTTATTTGTTTCTGATTAAGACACTTATTCAGGATCACAAATTTAAGAACGGGTTTAAGTCTGAGCTATTTCAGATCCTTTTCAGCGTTAAATAAGATAAACTTGAAAACACTTTTTATACAATTTTCCAACATAATATGAATTTTAATCCTGCTTAAGTTTAAATTCGTTTCTTCGGTAATATTTACGTGTAGAAACCTTTCTCTTACTATCACATGCATATTGTGGGGCATTTATATTCCTATTAATCACGCCAATTTAGAGCGCGATATTTATTATTAATTTACCCTCAGATCATAGTACTAATTTTATGGAATATAATTCACTATTAGGTTTAGATCACCAACAGGCTGTTTCTGAAAGGAGAATTGTTTCTGATTGTTACTACTAAAAAATATCACCAGTCAATTATGTAGCTTTGTACTTTTTGATGAATAAAAGCACTTGCTCTTTTCCAACTTCGTATGAGGGATAAAAATACATATTTAGCCGGCGTCCCGGCCTAGGGGTAACACTTCTTCCCCGTGATCTGGGCGTCCCTGGTTCGAGTCCTGGTTTGGGCATGGTTATTCTTTACTTTGTGTTCTGTCTGTGAGGTGTGTGAAAGAATACCTCTATAAAAAGGGGTTGTACAAGCGAGTGTGTGAGTGTCATTTTCATATGAGCTTCTGCCCTCAGGTGCTCAGGGGTCTTTACCCCTCAGAAATTACTGCAGTCCCCTTTCCGTTGTAACGCGGACACGACATCATCATCATCATCATCATCAAGTGTATATTTTGTGAAATTATGAAATTAAGTCTCGGCATTCCGCCCTAAGCAGGTTTTATATTTAACTTTATATTGCAATATTTCATTTCCTCTTGTATGGAAAAGAGAATTTTTTTTTCACTTATTCGTAGTTACTTAAATGTTTGATTTTTTTTTTTTTTTTTACTCGGAAGTCTGACAAAAAAATTTTTTATTTCCATGCAGTCTTTCAGTTATTTTACTGCCCCGTCCTATTTCAAACTTACTCCTGATTTTACCAGATTGTTTTTGAAGTGATTGATTTTTTTTCATACTGTCTCCAAAATTCAGGGAGGTCAGCTTTGTTTACTTTCATTCATTTTTTTCCTTTTCTCTTGTAAATGCAGCATTTTAATATCTAATAGTATCATTTTGCATTTTATTATGGGTTATCAGTTACTCTTAAAAGCAAAACAAATTGTCCTCCGAAGAAAAGAACACATAAAATTTTCATTCTTCTGCTTATTTCTTTAGAACTTTTAAAAAATTCAGGAAATATTCTTTTTTTGACAAAATAATCTTTTTACTGAAATAAAACTTTGTAGAGATTCGTGGAAATTATTAAAACTCTAAAATGCTCATGTCCTGACAAGGTTATTGCAATTTAAACTCTTGCTTCCAATTTTTTTTATCTGAATAGATTTCTTTATATTATAGCAATAAAAATGCAAAATCTTTCTTCGAGCAATATAATGCAATGTTGCAGCATTTTCTCAAGGAAATCGAGCATTTTTTTTCTTTTTTATTTTATATTGTAATGAACCATTCTACGATGTGAAACATTAAGCATAGGAATGTTCCCAGAAATAAGGAAAATAATTTACGTTCTTGAAACTAAACTTTAAAGTAATTTTTTTTAAAGTAAATTGCTCGATTTCAAGTCAAACGTTGATTTTTTCTGCAGTGGAAATTTAATTTCAAAGAAAAGCTGTGAAGGCTACGCTTGGCTGCTCTTAAATAATTGAAAAAGATATCATCATTGTAAAGTTTAAAAATCAAAAGATACTGTGTATGATGTGTTATTAGAGTGTAATAACATGTTTTCTGTGTCTATCGGTTTGAATTAGGATTTATAATGATGATTATTACGATTGAATTACAATCTCGGATGGAGAAATTTCAAATTTCGAGGAACAGAAATTTTGTAACAGGGGCGGCGTTAGTAGGCGGACAATTGTCCCTTATCGGTTGTGAAAAGTTCGGCACAAATCGCATACAATTTTGGAACGTAATATTATCTTTTGGAGAAGAATATATCGAGCTTTATTTGTGTCTTATTGCGTTTTTATTTGTTTTATTTTTATGCAAATAAGTGTAATCAATAAATGGAATAAAAGCGCAGGTTTTACATAGGGAATTCTCCCTCCGACTTTTTAAAGTATATTTAAATATTTATTAAAAGCCACAAAACTTTAGTTTTGGCATTTCGAAAATTTTAGACAAAAAAAGATTTTATTTTATATAAAATAAGAATAACATAATAAGAGCTTTCGTTTTTATACCTTCTTTCTAATACATATTTCAAATTTTTTTAAAAAATGATAAAAGCTGTGTTTTTGCTACATTATTTTAAATGTATTCTGCATTGCCCCATAATTCTTTCACCTTGCTTATTTTGCGGATAAATATACATTAAACCTTTCTTCTGATTGATTGTGACAGTTATTAGTCTAGCATTCACTACATTTTAAATTCTATCTCACAAAGTGCAAATTCTTTCATTTATTTATTTTGGATATTACAGCCGTAGTCATCTAGATACTCACAATCCAAATTTGTTTCAACGAGTGCTACCGCCTCATGGGAGGAACAAAACTTATTCCATGCTATTATTATTATTATTTACGTATTTTTATGCATATTCGTATATAAATAATTTTTTCACATTTTTTAAACACTGAGGGCAAAAATTTTGTTTATAATGGATGGAATTCTTTAAATATATGATTGAAAAAAAATAATAGATACATTCAGACCATATAATGAAAATTTTAAACGTTATACCGCATTTTAAATATCTAATATATATAATATAAATTATTTTAAATTACAAAATATTTTTTCCTGCCTTCTTAAAAAAGAACGTCAACGTATTTTTCCGTTTTCTATTTTGTTCAAGACCAAACAGTAGTAGCATGCGAGATTATTCGCCGCACATTTGAACTCATCTATATTCCTGCTGTCGTAATCTTTATTTAAAAATTCTATTAGATGGTGGCTACGCTAAAAACCTGATTTTTGGCGAAAATATCGAATATTTTTTATTAATTATTTCGATTAGTTATCGAATATTATTATCGATAATTTATCTACTTTAAAAAAAAAGAATTGTTAGTTATTTTTAACTGTATTCCTGTAAACTTTCTTTTATAAAACCGTTTGAATTTAGTTTCTACATTCATTTTATATAATCTCCATTATAAGAGTAAATATTTATTTATTCATTTAGCATGAAATATCATCCAATCGCAATGGATATACAAAATCGAATGCATTCTCTGACAAGAATGCATTGGCACTGATTATGTTAAAAGACACACGAATGCGAAGCACCCTGGACTAGCATCCCGAACAACAAAATTGTTTAATTTCGGGCTTAGAAGTAAGAGTGAAGAAAAGGAAGAATTATTGGGAAATTATTTCATTAAAAGTTACTCGGTTGAAGAAGATGGATGCTCTAATATTCTGTAGAGAAACGCTTTCAAAGGTAAATATTTTTTTTTTTCCTTTCTTTTTGAATTGGAAGAAAAATAAACATACGATTTATTCCTTTTCGTGTTTTTGTATGGACTATGTTTTATGCATGAATTCTTTTCGTATAATTATTCTAGAAACATTGTTCATTTTCAGAAAATTTAACTAATTAAGAAAACTTTTCATGAATTTTTAGATTTCTTTATTTCAGATTATTAAGTATTTTGCATACATTATCCAATATTAGGCATTTATAAATTACTGTATTCCTGTTTGATTAATTCATTTTTGTTATAACTGAAATATTCTATATGTATTAAAAAATATTCAAAATATTAAGAATTTTTTAAAATACGAATCAAATTCAAAGTAATTAAAAGCATATTCCTTGTTAAAGTCGATTAAATATTTTCATGATCATTCTGTAACAAATTTAGGTGATTTACTGCTGCAACATGTGTTTCGATCTATATACTAAAGTCTAGAATAACTTATAAACCACATTTTTCTAGAATTAATCCCAATGCAATTAAGAGTTTCATAAAAAATAGAATCAAATATTGTCAGTCTTTTGATGGTCAATGAAAGAAACAAAACAATTTTTAACAAATATCCAAGGAAAATTTTAACGATGTGAGAAAAATTAGGGTCAGCATTTGAATAAAAAAGAAAATTAAGACAATGAAGAATTTTATTGGGCTAATTAATATTTAATTAGTTTTAATTAAATGTAAAATAAATTATTATAAGTTATTTTGAAGCTAAATTAGAGAAATTGTGTAATTGTAAGAAAATTGTAAGAATTTCGTGTGAGATTCATATTATCCATGAAATATTTCAGTTTGAATAAGGAATATTATACAAAATCTCTTAATCCAAATTCATTTAAAATTAACATAATGTAATGGATAGAAAAGAGAGGCCACATTTTTTTACATATATTTTCGATATGAAAAATTTTGTCAGTCTTCTCTGCCGATGCTAAGTCTCTATCAATATGAAGTTTGTGGGTTGTCTATTTTAATCACGTTCAAATAGCAAATTTCAAAACCTTTAGATACAGGAAAGTACTTCCATTTGAAAAATGACTTGAAATGACATAAAGAATTATATTTTACATTGTTTTGATTAATAAGTGTACTGATGAAAAAATTATAATACTAAATTTTTCTATTAAGCATATTAACATTTTAGACAACTAAATAGTTCCACTCTTCTGCCAAAGAAATTGATCAATTTATGAATATTAAACTTTATTTTGGACTAATTAATTATAGTCTTGAGGAAATGCCATGCATTGATTTGTGTATGCTCTTCAAGGGGGGCACCGAAATGCTTCAAAAATCAATTTAAACAATAATATTTAAAGCTTCATAACACGGCCAGTTTTTGATCTAGAAGAATTTTTTTAATGTTACTGTGTCAAGAAAATGTTATTAAATAAGGTGACTGGAGGATTGTGTAATTCTTTTATAATTTCTTCAACAGTACATTTATTAAATGTAAAATATAATTATTTTTACGTCATTCAAAGAATTTTTTTAACTAAATGTCTGTCTCCAACATTTTTAAAATTAGTCATTGAGTTAAGATTAGAATGGACGTCCTTTACTGAATTTAGAACTACGGAATCTCCAAAATTTTTTTATGACTAGATGGGTCGCGATAGCTAATATTGAAGAACTCTATATTTTAACTAAAGCAGATACATTTAATTAGCTGAATTTGCAGTTACCTTTCTTTTCATAATTATAACTCTCTATTTTTGTTGTTAATTGTAAAATTTAAATTATATTTTTCTGAATTTAAAGTATTTGTTATATAACAAGTAAGATAAACTACTTACTAAACAGTAAGAATTATAAAAAAGTTTTAAAAATTCATTTCTGTTTTAAAATGTAGAAATATTTCTTTAATTCAAAAATATGGATGTGAAAATAAAATCATAAGTGGAATTTTGAGCTTATATACATACTCAAAGCAAATTAGAATTTCAGTCACATTTTTTTACCAATTATTAAAATATTACTGTTTTAGAATTTTCAATATTTGGCATTTATTGTAGCTTAATTGCTTTATAGTATTGTTTTCCGTGACTAACATTTTTGTGATCCCAGTTTGTCTTCTATAATGGGATAAAAAGATTTAACATTTAAAAAGATGAATGACGGCCTTTTTTTATTATTATTTTCTACTTTGCAGATTTTAAAAATATTTCGTAATTCATTTCTATAAATATTATGAAATCCAAAATCTCTTTTTTTTTTCTTTCTCAATTGCATTATCAGACAGCACTTCTTATGTCGAATCTAAATTTAGCAAAAATTAATCGATTAAATCATTAAGTTTTGAAAATATTTACTTATTGTATGACTTTCGAGAACACATATTTGTACAAAATATTTGTACTCTAGTGCATCAAAATTGAATAATATATCGGTTACAACATTCCATGTTTAAAAGCATAAAGCTAACCAAATTAAATAAAAACGTGTAAAAAGTGTTAAAAAGCTATTTCAAAAGAAGAAAAAAATGTCTAACGAGTGTAAATTTAACGAAACTTAAAAGATGTAAAACTACGTCGTTTCTTTCTTTCTTTTCTTTCTTTATTTATTTATTTGTGGAAGAGGAAAGGTAAATTTTAACAGCGATCAAATACAAATTCTTAATTCTTGCGCCTTTTATTTTATTTGGTGTGGAAGAAGCACAATCTGAGTATGCGTTACATTTAGTCTCAGTGTTATTGGTTATTATTCAATCGGTTGCGGCGGATAGTGACAGCTATACAAGACAGTTGAGTTCATAGTTGGAGGGTATCCGTCATTATGGAAGGGACGTAAAGAAAAAGAAAGAAAAACAGCTTGTTATCCGTTGTTACTCCTTGTTACTCACTAGGAACTCAGTCCGAAAAAAGATGTTATAGAAAATGTCTCGCAACAGAAGTCACGATTTTGAGCTGTTTTCGAGAAAAGAGCCATTTGGGTGATAATAGCTAATAGCTTTTATGGCAAGGCAATATTTTCTCAAGCGCCATTACAGATAACGGAGAATTAGAAAGTTCATAGGTTGATGACCTATCAAAGATCAGAGAACTGATGTCGAAAGTTTTACCTGAGAAGACTTAATTTCAGATTGAATTTAGCTTCTGAATTGAAAATAACTTGAATCGATAGTTTCGCATAGATTGAACTCAATTATTAAAAAATATTTTCACTCATTGGCGGGTTTAGACATTTTGAGGCTCTAACCAATGCACATTATATTGAAAATCTTTTAATAAGTTTGTCAGTTTATTTTTATATTTCAAAATATTTTTACCTTAATGAGAAAATTAATTATTTATTTAGATAAATTTCTCCACTTTAGCAATTTTATGAAAATCATTTGTTATGACTCATGATGATTGGCATCTACGATTTTACACAATATCATTTAAGCAGGCCGTGTTTATAAATATTGTAATAACAAAAAGAACGAAATGAAATAGGTATTAACTTAGTAAATTATGATAAATTATCAATTTAAGAATATTTTATAATTCACAGAATTTGTATTTTTTTACAAATTTAATCATTTTCCAACTAGATTAATAACCTTTTTTAATCGATATATCTAAAATTACCTTCATCCTTGTGGTCCTAGGCATCTACGTAATCGGAAATCCACCATTCATGTAGTTTAAATTAGTTTTAAACATCAGTATAAATTGAGTTCTACCATGCGCATTTCAAAAAATGTTAGAGCGAATATTCATAGAAATCAAAAGAGATGATACTTTACAGAATTTAATATTGCAGATAAAGTTAAAATCACTACGTAATGTAATAATTTGCAATGTTTGTTAATGGATGTCAAACCAATGAGCTGTGAAGCTAAACGTAAGAAATATCTGACTTTTCTTACCTGAAAAATTTATATGCAAAACTGAATTTAGTTTTTGAATCGAAAATGCTTTTTCTATTTCAACTATATTATAAGTGCATTTAATAATACTGAAAACTAATTGCATTAGGAAAGTTACTGAATGCTATATTTTAATTATCATATGCATAGACATTTGTGAATATATATCATCATATTTTGAGACAGACTTTAATGCTTACTGATTTAACCCTTTGGCTATCGATTTTTCTTAGGGTTGTTGTTTACTCCATTTTTTTTGAGAATGAAAACGATAAATAGGTTTCAATTCATTCTTTCAAAACTTTTTTACTCCTGTGGTTTTTAATTCAGAGCCTGAGATCCATAGCTGAAGAATCTTTGGTTTGGTACATAATAGTCCCATAAACAAAACAAAAAATCACTTTTTCTATGTATTAAATTTGAGTATTATGAGAACTCGTTGATATATTTACAATATCATACAATGAGCTTCAAAAAATATGTTTTTTATTCCAGTTGTAATTTTAAAATGGAAATAGGGCATGTATGTCCAATTAGAAATGAAAAAGTTAAAAAAAGAAGAAAAAAAAAAAAAAGAAAGAAAACCAAACAAAAATGGTCAACACTCTAATTATTATGACAAAATACAACTACAAAGTTTGTATAATGTTGCTTTTCAATAAATCCTGTAGATGGATAAGACACTTTTTTTTGGAAAATATTTATCAAAGGCATAAATTTAGTTATTAAATTCAAAAAAATTAGGGGGGTTTCAGGTCTTTATACAAAAATGTTGATAATTTTCCTTGAAATTTCATCAGCGATTCTCAACCCTCTTACATTTGCACATCAGTTTTAATCGCATTTCCCTTTTCCAACGAATTTATTTCAAGTAACTGATATCAAAATAATTTTTGTGTTTCTTAATTGTACTTAAGAACTTTTTTTTTAAGAATGTCATTTTTTCCCTAACAATATGTATTCAGGGGCTTTCCTTGTTTTTTTTCTTGTAATGATTTATATTTCTTTCCCCTCCCCTTTGTGTTTTCAACGCCTTCTTTTATTTTTAAGCATTATCTTGAAAAAAGAGTGTATTTTGATAATATAAGAGAAATTATTACAAAAAGCATTTAGTCACAGAAATTGCCTCAGAAAATCTAACATAAAAGTTCAACTTCGTTAGTGAATAGAAAATAACTGTCTTTCATCAAGAATTTTGCAAGTACTGTATTATGACTGCTAACAAATTTTTTTTTCTTCTAAAAATTACCGAAGAAGGTTTTTAGATTACCCAGTTGATGGTTCATTATAGCATAAGAACAAAGAAATTTATTACTTCAAAAATCAGTAAATTTATTTTAGTTATTTAATTTGAAGAATAATGTGGATTGTTTCACATAATTGTTCACAAATGCTTTTATTAATTAGATTAGTGACACGTTTTCCTTCCCGAAAGCTAGTTTTGGACAAGATTCGTAATTTTGAACCGTGACAGATGCCGAGGATGACACATCATTTTTCTAAGCTTCTGAAGGAGGATATTAGGCCCTCAAGGGATTAAAAGAGAGTAAAACTCGTATATAGTGGAAGCTTCGTGAAATTAGGTCCCAAACCTGCCAAGGGTTTTTCATTAGATCAGCTATTGAAAACCGATCACATGATAAGTGAACATTGGGACTTGTATTTCATAGTGATAAATAAAAAAATTTCTGCAAAATGCGGAATAAAAATGAAGTTTCTTTAACATGAAGAAATTAATCTGATATTGATTTTTTACGTCAAAAGTTTGGTTTTTCTTGTAAAATAAATCCTGGGGTACAATTATCAAACTCTTACTCATATTTATGATTTGTGGAATTCATTAAATTTTTTTCTCAAATAAACGTTTCCTGATTTAAGAAATTATCTAATTATCAATAACTAATAATTTACCGCAAGGTTTTAAAAATAGTTTTTATTTGTGTTTCGAAAACTTAACGACATCATTTTGAGTAATCGCATACCCCCTCTCATCTTACGTTATGTATGAATTCAGTTGCATAAGCAATTAATTATTTTTAGACACGAGGTCAAAAAATGTATAGTAATAATTTCTGGGAAAAAAAATAATTTTATCCCTGTTTGGTAGAAAATCGTTGTTTATTTTGATGTTTTCAAAAAACAAAACAAAAAAAAATTATATTAGTAAACTTGCAAATTGAAGATAGTGGTGTTACCAAAAATTGAAAAGAATTATTATGAATATATTTTTGTTTTGAGTCTTGTTATTGGAATAAATTAAGTAAGTAGCGGAAAATCATATCAACATAACAGTAATCTTCATTACTGTTATGTTGAGAGTCTCGGTATATTTCCAGGATTGGATTAAGCCTTGTAAAGGCTTTCGGCAATGCAATTTAGAAGCCATCCTTCACCTCCTCAACTTCCTTCTTTTAAAATTGGTTATAGTTTAATTTATATCTAAGCAGTTTTTACGTAACAATTATGAAAACTCATCGAATTAAGAAAACATTTAGTTGAGGGTCACCTTCAAAATTGAGATTCGGATAAAGAGATTTGTCGTATAAAGAAATTTAATTTAAAGTAATTTTAAACAAAATTATTAAAAAAATGTTTTTAACATAATTTAAATACTTTTTAATAAGAATTTTTTTTCCTGAGTATTAACATGCTGGATAGTCAGCCACCGAGGCTGGAAGCATTGTCAGAAAAGTTTGTACACATTTGTACACAAATTTTAAGACATGAAAATAATCCTAAGAAAAATATCCAGAAATTTAAATTGCTTTTTTTTAGTTTAATTGGAAAAAATTTGAATACATGGTTTTTGTAAATTAAATGAAAGCAAAATAATTAGATTACTCTAAAAGTACCTTCCCTTTTCCGAATAATCTCGAGGTATCGGAGCCACACCTTCAAAGTCGCGGGGTCCCTAAGTAGCTGCTTACTTTCCTCTTTTGTAATTCGGCTCTGCAGATTTCGAAAGCCTAAAAGCCGAACTTATTATTCACGCATTTTGGATTTCCTGTTGTCCTGCAGAACTTCCCCAGGTTAGTTTTATGTTTGGAAGATTGTTTATGAAAGGGGAACCACTGCGGTTTTCTGAACAATACACTTCTGTGAGTCTATTATCATATAACTTCCACTCAAATAAACAACCGCATCTGGAAAGAGGGACAAAGGTAGTTTTGAATCACCCCTCCTTTTCACTCTGTCTTCATCTTCTTCATGAATGATTGTATTGAAATGGAAGAGAAAGGACCTGTCTTAAAATGAAATGCAATTTGTTCCAGTCTCTGCCTTTATTTGACGACAGAGCAAAACAGCTATTAAATGGATACTCACTTTTTTTATGCAACACCTGCTCAAGGAATGTACGAAATTATAACTAACTTCGTATATATATTTTATATAGAATTACCAACTTCGCATATACATATTATATTAGAAAAGAGGTGTAATGAGATAAAACCTCACTATTTTGTGTCACGACTTTTGAAGAAAATGGTGAATAATGTTCGGCTTATGTTAATTTGAGTATTACTTAGTTGGATTGTACATTTAATAGTGGGAAGCATGAATTCTTTTTAAAATCAAAATGAATTCTTAAAAAGATTTCCATCACAGCTTCTTAATTATTTTTTTTAAGTTTTCGTAAAAGTTTTTATGGCGTCAAGTGCTTCCACTATAATGAAAAGAAAAGAAATGAATGAAATGTCATTTAAAATGCCAAATTCCTATATTCCTTGCAAAAGAAAGAAATTACGAAATTGTGGGTTTCAGTGGGAAAATATAAATGTATCTTGTGTCTTTGATCCTAAACTTATTTTTCTATAATATTTTATTTAAAACTGAAGGGTAAGTAAGTAAGAAGGGTAAACAAAGTGAGCAAAGTAAGCAAAATGTTTCTAAAATCGTTTCCTCTTTTTTTAAAAAAATATTTTCTGGTGTTGTAGAGATATTTTTTGTTATCGTTTGCCGTGTAATATATTTTCACAATCGCAATGGCAGATAATATTTAATAATTTTCAATTTCATAAGAAAAACTAGATAATTTATAAGCAATTTAATCTCAATTACTTTCTCAGAAATTAAAATTACAACTAATTTCAATCAAAATAAGCGCGGTTTTTAGCAATACTTGCACATTTGCTTAGATAAGGAATCCTAAAAAATTAATTTTGTCAGCATAACTTTTGCTGAGACTTAGCAAAATTAGCAAGGCTGAATGGAGCCTTTTGTGTAATATTCTTTTCAAACCATTCATAATATTCTTTATATATATATATATATATATATTTGACTTCATAAAGTAAAATAAACGCACTACTACTTTGTTTTTTGTGGCTCTTCCCTGCAACCATACTCCAAAATTGGACTCGAAGACTCTTCACTTTTCTTGCTACGTTATATGTTTTCTGATTAAATTGTACTTCTAATTTTAAGTTTGTCATGAACTATCGTTTAAAATAAACACTAGTTCAAATTTGATTTTTTTAAAAGCCTTTATTATTCATAATTTTATCATCGGTGTCTGAAATATTCTGAATACAATGAAAATTTTATCTTTCTTTATCTTATACAAATAATATTACTTTCTCAAAGAAATTTGAAATTCAGTTAAAAGAAGAAAAATATTGTTAATTATTTTTAGAAGTCTTCTTTTCAATAAAAATGGTTGCATTAAATTCATATACTAAGGTTATTATGTAATCCATACTGTATTCCGTAAAGGGAGGGAGAATAATATAATACAGAGACTCTAGAATATGCTTCAGATTAATGAAGCATCTTATTTAATAAAGAATCGTGAGAACGTATTTTAAAATAATTTGTTTTTATATTATGTAAGCAGCTGGTGTACAAAAACTGGTAAAATGAATCCGTGATATCCTTTTAAGTGCAGGAAACAAAGAAATGTCTAAAGGATAAAAAAAAATAGGAAAGGAATACTTGTAATTGATCTCAAGGATTATAGAATTTTATTAATTCTTTCGTAAAAAAAATGTTTTAAATGTTGTTTGCTTTTCATGACAACAATGGTTCGGGAATTCGGATTCAGATCGGCCATTAATGAGGATTAATTAGGCAAATTAGGTAGATGAGCTAAAAGCAGAAGGCCACAGCTAGATCAATTAAAAATGCTATAGCCTAATTGCTAAATAAACAAATATATAAAAAAATTCTAATTGTACGAATGATAAAATAATAGGATAACTTTTGGTCAACTATAACAGTCTAGGCTTTTTTTTCGTTCACTTATTTATTACAGTATTTGCAGACAACAAATGTCCGCTTAAATATAATTATGAACATACTTGATCATCACGTGTTCTTGAGTTGTAAATAAATAAAATAAAGCCATATATTATCATAGAGTTTCTAAAATAAAAAAATTAACCTGAAATAACTTAATTTCCATCTTAATCCTTTAAAAATATTTTGAAACATGCTGATTAATTTACAAGTTTATTAAAAGAGGGACCTTATAGTGTTAATTGCTTAGTCCCGCAAGATGACCAAATCCGCCATTAAGTCTATTGTTTGTTAACTCTTTCAAGCATGGTGATTTATTTCCTAAATCATTTATATCAAAGTACTTAATGTATGGTGGTTCAGTTTTTAAACAACCTAATGATGAGAATATATTTCTAAAACTTAATAAATAAATTTAATTTTAAAGGTAAATTGAAAGTATTCTTTCGGCATTAAATGATTTATAAACATTCATTCTCTTTGGTATGATACATGATACAAGTGTTTCATGGAATAAATCACTATGCTCTAAAAAATTTGATCTGGTGTTGGGTAATAAAGTAAGCACATCGATAAAGAGAATGGTGTCCCGGCCAAAGATTCACAATCATTAAATCCCTTCTAAATAGCTTTCGTATAGCTTCAAAGCAGAAATTTAATTTAACATATTAATTTTCAAAGGAAATCGTTATTTTTCCTTCGAAAATGTTTGAGATTTCTATCAGTTATATGTGAGTAGCCACTGAAAGACTAAAAGTAATCTGTTTCTCTTCCATTAATCACTTTGTAGATAATTCATACTAAATATTTGTTTCAAAACTCAGACTGAAAAGGTTTGAAACTCAGCGCTGCACATAAAAATTGGAACACAAAAAATTTAGCAACTATATTTGACAAAAAGATGCTTTTTTGTCTTTTATGTTATCTATATCTATACTTATAATAAAGCTCAATGTGTGTGTGTGTGTGTGTGTGTGTGTGCGCGCGCGTGTGTGTGTGTGTTGGCACTCTACAGGCCAGACCATTCAACCTACAGCTACCAAATTTGGCACGTGTATACCTTGGAAGCCGGAAATGTGCACCTGGGGGTTATTTTTTCGAATTTTTAATTAGAATTGTATTTATTTAAAAATTAAGCGAAATTTTGGCGGGTTTCTGCTATAACTTTCGAAAATATTACCGCACAAAAAAGATTTTTTCATCAAGTTAAAGATCAAAAATTTATCTTTTAAATGCTACCAATGCTTTAACATCAAAATTAAATTTCTATTTTTAATGAATTTTTAAATAAATATTTTAACTCTATTTTTCAACAATTTCTTTCGTACAAAATTAAAAATAAACGTTTCACATTCCTGGGAAAAAAATAGCTTTTTTCAAAGTGTTGCCATCACATTGATTAAAGCGCCAATTAAAAATAAATTAAATCTTTTTGGAAATAAAATCTGCAAAAATATAATTTTCGTCATGTGTCTTTAGGAAATAAAACAAATATGAAATATTATTTTTTCTAAAAAATAAATTTAAGAAAAATTATTTTATGATCTTTTACACTCTCTATATTATTAATCCAATAAATAAGTTTTATTTTAAGGCAAATGTTGTTTAATATGAACAGGATATCCATTCAAATCAGGGCCACACAGCTAATTTGTAAACCTTTAGTAAGACACAGAGCTGTTGCGACATAAATCGTAAATATTTCATTTAAAAGTAGCAAACGATTATTTTAATAATTATAAATTTTATTTTGTAAAGAGTTGTGAAATTCCGATTGGCAACAGTGATATTTTTGGAACTTTTAATTTGTTGTTTAAAAACGATGCTAGAATTTTGAATGAAAATAAGTTGATGTAAATTTGATAATATTATCTATAATGTAATAAGATTTAGTTTCATAATAAGTTTGTCTGCATTCTATTTTTGTTGACGCACGAACACAACAGATATACTAAAATGGTTTAAATAGAAAATGATTATATTTTACTTAATTCAATAAATGCTCTAATAAATAACGAATTTTTGATTTTACATAAAGCTTCTGCTGTGGAAATCACGAATAACAAAATGTTCTTGAAACACTAATATTTTAAATAAAAAGAGTTAATTTCCAATCAACTAAATCGATCACTTAAACTGACTGATTTATGAAAATTTGAATATCACTATTCAATAAAAAAAAAGGATAATTTTAGATTTTCCATCGATCGTTTCAAAGAAAAAACGCCAATCAGCGCGCAGGTTTCTCAAAATTAATTGGTCAAATATTATGAAAATGTTGAGTTTTTCTAAATTTTTAACATTCAAAACTTCATAAATAAGTCTTAGTTCATTGTGGAAAATAGAAACATTCATTCATTTATTTAAAATTTGGCGTGTCTAGAATATTTCTCAGAATATGATACCTTACTTCATTAAATTTAGATTTCATAATTTTTGAAATATATTTATAATACGGAACAAAATATTATTGATTTCATTTCAATCCTTTTGAAAGCAAAACTAAAAACTGAATTTTATGCTAAATCTGAGAAATTTTTGTTGAATTATTCTTTGAGATATTACATAAATTATCAAAAATATTTTGTAGTTCACATAAGACTTAAATACCGAGATATTCTGTTTGCAATACTCATATTCAATAATAATAGTAATAAATAAATAGCAATAAAGATGATAAATAAAATAAAACGCTTGGTTTTATTAAAAAAATATCTTTATATTAATTGCAATTTCATCATTTTCACTTTAAATTAAAGTTGACGTTTTACCGGAAATGACAACAAATTAGCAAAATATATAGAGTAAATTGAACGAAACGATCTAAATAAAAGTATAAGTTTGGTATGACTATCAAAATTTGAAGATTAAAAATGTTTTGTTTGAGAATCTATTAAGAGACCATTTACTTAAAATATTTAATTGAAAATTGTAGCGAGCGGTAATAGTGGCGAACCGGCTGGTCGCCAAAGGCGGCTAGTCTATAATAAAATAAATTCTAACAATTTTATAAATGAGTCGTCATATGAAGGACAATGAAAAAAGTTTTCAGTGAATAAAAATACACTGCAAAATCTCTTAAAAGTCAGTAAGAAAATAATTCTGTAAGCTGCTGAAATTATTTATAAGATCATTCATAAAAAGTGTTTTTTTTTAAATTTATAAAGGCAATAATAGTTCAGACCTATTGTAATCCATTGCTGTTTCAAATGCCAACTAATCTAAAGATCAAAATGAAATATGAAATTTCCCTTACATAAAACATTATTATTTAAGTAATGAAGTAATTTGGATTAAAAAATAATGAAACTATTTCATTTAATGTAAAAATTGAGTAAAAATGTATTGGACGTTGTATTATTGATACTACATTAATTGTAATATCTAAAAATATGATGGCATTCGTTTTCATAATCAAACACAATTTTTTCTAAAATTTCATGTATTCTATGAAATATTTCCTTATTTTGTGTTTGTTGAAAAAGGATTCTCAATAGTGAAAAAAGATGGCTAAGATGAGCTCTAAATTTCATATTCTTTTCTATTTTTACAGTTACCATTTCCTTTGAAGTGACATTAATTACTACTTATCAGTTTCCAAATTTTTTCCAAAAACTGCAGCAATTTCGTAACGTAACAATGTCGTTGGAATTTTCTACCAGACCCCATTACCATAATTATTACCATTTTCTACCAGACCCATCACTGGATTTTTTTTTTCTGTGGGGGGGAGTTAATCCGAAGTCACTAAGAATGAAAAGGGGAAAAGAAGGGGAACAAATCAGAAGGAGAGAGAGGGGAAATTTTAACATCAAAAATGGAGTGACCTATGAGGAGTTTGGAGATCTGTTTTGTTATTGGCGAAATCACTTAGGGGTGAGGCAAGGTAGATCCCGCCTTACAACATAAAGATAAAATGCGCTTCGAAGTCCCCCCCCCCAATTCACTTGATTCATAATCTGGGAGCAAGCCATAGTCGATCACATTTAACGACACGTACTCTCATTCCTATGCCCACCAAATTTGCTTGCACGCTCTGTTTTTTGCTAAAGATTGTACCTTAGATAGGTTGACATCTTGGAAGCTGACCTCAACTTAATTTTAAAGTTTCATCTCTTTGAACATAATGTGAAAGGTAAGTCTGCTTATATAACTTGAGTTCAATCTTAGAGCATACGCAATGTAAGTTCCTCATAACTGTTTGTTTGATTTTTGCAAATTATGAGCTAGAATCTTTTATGTTACTGATTTATATTATTAATAGTTACTACATCCGCTATAAGGTTTTCATGAATTATTATGACTATTAATTCTATCTCTGTGTGAATCCTGTGGATCAAAAGCCGATTATCTGAAATTTTAACTAAATTAGAAGTTTGTTATTTTGACTCTTGAAATTTCTGAATTATTTGCTTTAATGTTATATACTCATAGTAATTATCACATTATAGAAGCATTAAAAGTATTTTTTTTCTAAATTATTATTTTATTCCATTTGAAAGAGTTTTCATAAATTAATGAATAAAGAATTAAAGTATCTTAGTCATTAGATTGTAAATGAAAATAGTAAAAAAAATTAAATCGACTTTTGATTGAATTGTATAACGGATGCATTTGTTAATAACTAAAAAAATCTAGAAATTATAATTAAAATTTATAATTTAACTATAAATTATAAATTTCAGATAATTAAATAATTAAAACTAATTATTCAGATTAAAATTAATTAAATTATTCAGATAATAAAATTAATTTAAATTATAAATTTAATATTAGGACAATATTGCTATCGCTAAAGTGATGTATATAAAGTTATTGAGATTAATGTTTTTTTTATTATAACAATTATAACATATGTTCGCTATTACAAAATTTGGTATATCTAAAGTTTTTGTGTTTACCTTTCAGAAATTATTTCTAATCTCTTTGACTACATTTCATTTATTTAAGGAATTAAATGATTTTTTTCTATATTTAATGTAAAATACAAATTTGCATAATCTTGACAGACCAAGTATTACTGAATGAAAAGCTATGTTTTCTTCATCAAAGCATTAATTATATCAAAATTTTATAGGGATTCAAATACATTGCTAAAAAATCTAAGTAAAAGAGTATTAACTTCAAAAGGAAAATCTATTTTCTTATATAATGACGAATTCGAAAAAAAAAGTTTAATATATTTACAAATAAGGGAATGGAAGCATTTTTGTTTATAAGAAATAACTTCCTGCAAACAGAACGTCGATTTAAAATATATATCTACTAACCGATAGGAAAGTTAAATAAGTTTACATATTATTTCTGTAGAAAAATAACCACAACTTCGTCTTTTTCTTTGTTTGTAAATTTTTAATTATTTAAATAATTCTTAATTTGCATGAAGTATGTGGCTTTAAATTATGTATTTTAAAGATTAAGTCATTTCTTCCTTGTATTGCAATACTTTTAATGGTGCAAATCTGACTTGAGAATCGTATATCCTGGCAGACCAAGTAGTATTGAAGGAAAAGTTATGTTTTTGTCATCAAAGCTTTAATTATATCAAAATTTTAAAGTGAACTCAAATGATGATGAAAATACATTGATAAAAAGTATATTTACTTCTAAAGAAAAATCTATTTTCTTATATAATTGCGAATTCAAAAAAAAAGTTTAATGCATTTATAAATAAGGGAGTCGAAGCATTCTCGCTACAAGTTCGCATTTAATATATTTTTGAAATATTATCTATCATATAATTGTAGTACTTGAATGTTAAAAGAAAAAATAAATTAATAATTTTTATTTATACGAAATAATTTCTTGTAAAATAGAAAGTTTATTTAAAATATATATCTACTAACCGAAAGGAGAGTTAAATAAGTTCATATGTTATTTCTGTAGAAAAATAACCACAACTTCGTCTTTTTATTTGTTTGCAAATTTTTAATTATTTAAATAATTCTTAATTTGTATGAAATATGGGATTTTTAATTATAAATTTGAAGGATGAAGTGATTTCTTTCTTGTATTGTAATACATTTAATGGAGCAAATCTGACTTGACACTCATTTTGTTTTGATTTTTAAAAATTCAGAATATTGGTGATAATTGAACGTTACCTGTTTTGCATTTAGAGTCGTGTAAAAGGTTGTTTATTTTCCAAATTATAAAAATTGTTGAATAATTATTCAGTTTACATTTTGGTATCTACATTGAAGGCATTTTAGGCAATCGAAATATTTATTGACTGTCATACAAGAGATTTTTAAAAATATAAATTTTGTTTAAATTTATAATTTACAAAATTTCATATTCATTTTGAAAATGAGGAGACATGTCCTTGTGGTATATTTTTTGAGAAGCATTCATGAGTCTCTAAACTCTTTTTAATTTTGCCACATATTTCTTGACGTTTATCTGGCTTACAAGAATGAGTAATTTTGAAGTGAGCACTATTGCATTTTGCTTTCAAACATTCTTTAAATGTTTGGGATTTTTCGTTAACGCAGTGGCATGTAATTGCATTCTTAAATCTAGTACAATATTTTCGATATTAATATCTTTTATACAGGGATGATAGCTTTACTTTTAATTTTTCGAAAATTTCAGTAGTGTTGTCAAAATGTAGTATCGGGTCAAAACAAAGAAGAGGGGGTTGTGTGGGGTTAGACGCACTGAACATCAAACCAAGAGATAAATTTTTAAGAGGTTTCTCATGTTCTTAAAAGATAATTATCAGTTTTACCTTAGAAAAAAGTAGATTATTCTATGAAAAAGTACTCTCAACCATCAGTCATCTCTTACGAATATCAAAACAAGAAGAATTAATTCTCTTTAGTCCCTTTAATTGATCACAAAGTTTTCCTGCCAAAAGTGACTAAGCTCCAATAAACCTACATTGTGAGCGCAAATGCGGATGAGGGCGAGTGCCACTATTCCTAGATATTGAGGTGAATGGAATTAGCGACCACCCACGATTATGTTCTCTATGCGGTGCCGATGCAACTGACAGAGACTGCTGCACGGTTTTTTTATGTCACTCTACCGTAACCAAGAGCAGAAGGGACTGACATGAAAGTAAAGTATCAGTAAAAGAAAACTCTAAATATAAAAACTCATTTTTGCATTTTTCAGTTTTCTTATGCAAGCAATTATTTTATACATTTTATTACGATTACTACAAGTCGGGTCTTTTTAAATACTTTTATACGTATGATAAAAAATTTCTAATTTCCTTAAAAAAATTTGAAGTAGCTTTCATTCCTCTTTATTTGTTTATTTTTATTGACTCTGATTATTTTGATTTTCCTGCATCTCATATATATTTATATATATTGATTAATTGTAGAACGCAGTTAAAATCAATTGCGAATGCAATTTCGAGATAAAATATGGCGAATTTAATTAAAAAAATTGTGCATAGTTTATAAAAGAACATTCTTTTATGTTGTATTTTTGACATCATTATGCAGCCACATTAAGTAAAAATATTTTCTTCTAAATAAAATGCAATATATCTATATATCTATGTGTGTAAATTTTCATAACTTTAAGAGTTTAACTTTATTTTAAGAGTTTTTAGAATTACATTTCTGAATATGTTAGAGAAAAAACGATGAAATAATCATTTCTTTTCTCCGATCAGGAAATGCAAAGGCTAACAAGTTAAATATACAGATTTACATATCCATTTTTTTAAAAAAATACAGAAAGATCTTTGAGGAAAACTGGCAAAGTATTTGCATTTAAAATTTATCTTAAAGCATAAGGATTCTTTTTGAATGAAAGATTAAATTAAAAATCTCTTGAAAATGAAATGTCTGTGAAAAATGAAAATTAGGAACACAAAATTCTTCTGAAAAAGGAAAAAATATTGATAAATAAAGCAAATTTCTCCTCACTATTGTCCATACGGTTGTGTGTCAGATGTGCTGCGTCACTTTTCTGCTTACTCATCAACACCTTTTATATGCTCTCAAGCATTAAAATGGTTGCTCCTAAATATTGTTCTTTTGAAACGAGCGATTCATACTACGTTTCAGAAAAGTATTGAAAATAAAAAATAAATCCTGAGAAATTTGCTTCAAAAATTTATTAAAAAGGAACCGATTTGTGATTTTGATATCCAGAAGAATTAATAAAATTATGGTTTTGATGTACATAATACAAATTCATACTAATAAACTGAAGTATAATTTTCAGTTCAATTAAGATTTGCTCCTTATACTTTGTTGCTTAACTTTATTTATTTAATATAATGAAATAAAATACACAAAAAGTATTTTAAATTCAAATTTAAATGGATATTAATAATGTTTAGTTCTTTCACTTTTTCTCAAAATTATTTAACAGTACAACTTACTTCCAGTACTTGTTTCATACCTATTAAAAGACGGTGAAAAAATTTCATTAATTTTTAAGCTATTAAACATTTGAAAGACTGCTTTATTCCATCATAGCAGATGATATTGTATTAATGTATGACTGAAACAATATGGTTGGCTATTACATCTTGAAATGATTAGTCGTCGACACGATTTTGAATATTTACATTTAAGTATAATTTAAATGTTATAGATGTCTTATTTTCCTTCCTGTCGAAAGACTGGAATTGAAAGTACTAATCTATCATTATCTAAATTGTGTTGAAAATTTAGTTATAAATGTTTAAAAAATTGCAAACAATAAAAAAATCGGATTCATTTACAGCTATTGAAAAATATTAATATCACTACAATTATTGCAAACTAATAGTACAATTCTTGTAAAATCAATAATGCAATTCTTGCAAAATCAATAAGATAATTCGTTTAAAATCAATAAGATAATTCGTTTAAAATCAATAAGATAATTCGTTCAAAATCAATAAGATAATTCGTTCAAAATCAATAATACAGTTCTTGTAAAATCAATAATACAATTCTTGCAAAATCAAAGCTTCAAATTTTGGAGGATCCAAAACTGTATAAGCTAGGTGCTCTCATGCAGAAGTGTCCAAACGTTTTCAATTTTGTTCTTTTAAATTCTTTCAAATAATTCTAAAAATTTTAATAACATGCATACTTTTTAATAATTTGAATGTTTTGATATTTAAATTTATTAGAATGAATAATTAAAAAGAATTTACTTTGGAGCAAAATTAAACTAGAGGATTCTTTAGATTTCAATTTAAAATATTTTCTTTCTTGATTAGCCTTACGTTGTCGAAAGTTGTACTGAGAAACTTATCATTTGCTACGCTCATGATGCTATATGTACATTATCTTTCTTAAAACGAAGTTTTTAAAAATAGATTCTTAAAAATCATTCAGTAGTAATAAGTGCAATTACTGCGTTTTATGAAATATTTTAAGAAACATTTTGAATAATGACAAGTTGCATTATTCAATATATATGCTAAGCTAATATTTGAGCTATGCTAATGAATACTTTTTACGTTGAAGTTAGTGAAACAAGTTGCATTAATTTCAATATTTTTGCAAAAAAAAAGCGCTCTGAGGTTAAGATAAATAAATATTAGTATTTTTAAAAATGAATGCTGTTTAATTCTGAGGAGAAAAAAAAACAACATATTTTCGATAAAGAAATGTTAGAGATCACGGTAATTTGTTCAAATCTTAAATATGTTATTTCATTTCATTCTAAGCAAGAAAAGCTTTCAAGCTTACATTTTATTTGATGCTGGTTCGTTTACTGTCATATTTAAACACATCATCCCATGTACATGCAAGCAGCATGTAAATGCAGCTTATGCGTGAACTACATTAAAGGATTAATTCTGGCTTACACTATCAGAAACTGAAGTTTTATTCTCAGGTAAAGTGCTTGCAAATTATTGCCTATGTTCTTAAAAAAATTTCCAAAGATTTCATACAAGTTTTCAATTTTTCTAAATTTATGCTTATTCAAGTTAGAAAAAGCACATAATTTTATAATTACTTTATAATTTATTCTCTCTTTTTCTTTTCACAATTTCTTGTCGAAATTATAGATTCGGTTAGATTGGATATTTATCGCAATTTCAGTTGTATTAAATATTTAGTCTGTAAAATAAGACTTATTTCATACTATACAAACATGGTCTTTGAAATCATTTCTTCGAGGAAGAGCTATGTGGTTGCATTTTGGAATATGTGTTTATATATTATTATTCGTATGTTTTAACAAATGAAGGGCAGTCACTAAGCAGCTTGAAAGCAAGTATCAAAGCATGTTATATCTTCAATGAGGAAATTTTCTGATTTCATTTTATTATATTAATTTAATTCACATCCTTTAATTATAAGGTTAGATGAGTTTTTTTAATTTTATTCAAAAGTTGATCAAATTATACCATGAAATCAAGGGGACTATTATATCGCCGAGAAACCAGTTATAATAATTAACGTTCGTCAAGCAAATTTAACAAGAATAATTACCATTGTAACAAGCTAAAGCAATAAATAAATAAAAATAAAGGGATATTAAAGAAATCAAAATGTTGGTTCAAACAGAACAAAAACTAATTGTTTTTGTATTGTGAGGAGCAAATGAATAAAAAAGAAATGACGCAATTCATAAAATTTCAAATTTGGATTCGGAATTTATATGTTGACTTGGAATTGAAAGTCAAACAATGTTTTTCATTTCTTAGCTTAAAGAAATAGCTGAAATAATTTGAGGAACCACTTTCTTTAAATGTGTCTATGATAGAATTTTAATAAGCTATTCTTTATTTTACTTTAAAATATATTTTTCAAATGGTTTATTCCATTTTAAAAACAAACTACAAATAAATCTACTTTTATTTTATTGAATTTGTTTTCTGTTACTTTTCATTAAAACAAATGCTAAGGTGATTTAAATACAATAAACTTTCCTTATTTCTGTTGTTTTAAACCAAGCAACAATAAACACTTTTTCTTCTTAAGATAACTAATTGAATAGGGAAGGAAACGAAAACTTATCGAACGATAATTGTATGGAATGCGCTAATCATTCTATTTCTCGACCAATTAAATTTGATTAATTGGTTCAATTAATTTGATCAATTAAGTTAAGTTTGAGATTTTTTTTTTCGTAAAACATTGTCAATTGCAGTAAATGCTTTCAGTATAGCGATCGTAATGTGAATTAAATAACTGTATAGTAATTTTTATAATTTAGAAATATTAAATTCAACGGGAAAAGGGAACTGCCTTTTTTAAATGTTTAAATTCAATTATCATCATTAGATGGAATTTTTAACAATCAAAATAAAATATTTGTTGTCAGTTCAGATTAACCCAGCTAATTGTATTACGCTTCTAATTTAATATTTCAAAAATATAAAATTTTAAATCGCATATTTAATGCAAAATGAGAATTTATACAAGAAATTAAAAATTTACATGCAAAGAAAAAAAACTATGAGACGGTTATATGTGTACTGAAATAACATAAAATTATTTAACTCTTCTATCAATTGTTGCAGTTGTTGGATATCTAATTTAAATGCACGTTCTTTTTTAAAGGAAATTACTTTTTATAAATAAAAGTGATTAATTTGTTTTCTCTTTTAACATTCAAGTATTACAAATATATGATAGGCAATATTTCAAAAGTGCGTTAAATGCGAAATGTTAATTGGAATTCTTCCACAGTCTTATTTGTAATTTTTTTCAATTAATCATTATATAAGAAAATAGATTTTTTTTTGATGCAAATACTCTTTCACTTAGATTTTTTATTAATTTATTTTCATCAACATTTGAGTTTAAAGTTTTAGTATAATTAATGAATGATTTGACGATGAAAATATAACTATAATTCTACTGTCAGGATAAATGCCTTGCAATGAAATAATTTATACTATATATTGCAAACATATCATTTATTTCCTTTCCTAACTGAAATGTAGTCTCAAAGAGAATTTGAAATCATCTTTAAAAAATAAATGCAAAAAACTGAAAACATATCAAATTTCAAAATAGCGAACATCTATAATATTTGTTATAATTAAATAAATATAAAAAAAATGTTAATCTCAATAACTTTAAATGCACCATTTTTAGGAGGAATAAAATTTTTCGACCATTTAATTAAAACAGACTGATAATACAAAAGAAATTAAATTAAAAAAATGCGCGTATATGGGTAACTTTGAACATGGGTTTCTATTAAATATCCCTTTTAAATCATTATTATTAAAATTATATTTTTCTTTAATTCAAACTTTTAAAAAATGCCATTCAGAGCCTTAATTATGTAGAATGTCAAATAATTAGATATTTAAATAAGAAAAATATGTACAAATATTTTTCAGTATATAAATCCTTATATTATGAAGAATCGTGTATAATTGACGTTATATATATATATGTATATTGTAGTAGCTAAATAAAAGATTTTAAAGATTCTTCTGCAGTTTGTACGCAATGCATTACTCAGACATATACACACACGCACACACAGAACAATTTATTTCAACACACTTAATGATAAATATTTAAAAGAAATATTTTAAATCTTTTGAATTTTATTTACATAATCAATATATCTATTATACCTAGAAATACCTCATTGCTTCTGATACATAATTTATATTTTATGAAAAAATGCTCAAAGAATTAAAGAAAATTTTGAAAATAATTGTGTATAGGTGGATTACTTTTAACATGGAATTCTGTCAAATTTTATTTTTAGATTATTCAAAATTAATTTTTTTCCCTTTATTTCAAAAACAAACAAAAAAAAATACTGAAAGCCAGCCCCTCAATTATGTAGAAAGTCATGCATTTTGACATTTTAAATAAGTACCATTTAAATGGCAAAATGAACTCAAATATTTTTTCAAAATATAATTTTCAAATATATTTCAAAAAATAGTAAATATAATAATAATAAGTAGTAGTAGAATTTTTTTATAGTTTATTTATCTTGAAATATTGAATAAAGTTTTTGAGAAATATTCTTTAAAATGGGATAAAACCTAGGTTATTCAAATTATGTGACTGATTAAATCAGAGAAAATGGTTCTTCGAATTACATAACCAGTTTTTTAAACTCAATAAGTAAAACATTCTTTAATTTTCAAATTCATATTAGCGCATAAAGTTTGAATTAAGCTTTTATTTTTTATGATTGGTGTCATTTCTTTAACGCTCATGAGACTTTTTTTCCGCTCCCTCTTTCTTCAACAAGGTGCATTGCTGTTTATTGAAATACTGGAATAATTATCAGGAAGAGCCAGTATGAAATATGTATGGTTCCATACTTGTTGCGGCTCAAAAAACGTTTGGAAAACATTTTTTTTTTTATTCATTTCTCAAACACTAAAAACTTTTTTAAAAATTTCTCAATCACTAAATTTTTTTTAAATGTTTAAAATGTTGAAAAATTTAAGTTATGTCTATTAAGTCTATGTTTAACCTTTTATGTGTTGTTAAAGAAGAATACGCAAATTCGTCCAATCAGCAGAAAACAAAATTATAGCAGGATGGATTTGTTGTGCCGAAGAGATATATCAAACATAATAGAAGCTGCCGTAAAACACTTGCAATGTAGCCTTTTCAGTACGTTACACATTCGATCACCATTCTCCTTAATATGATGTTTTGGAGCAATCCCTTGAACAATTCATTAGATTGGTTTTAATGCACTATACTGAAATGTAATTAACTACGTTGTGTAATTATTCAAGTCGATCACGTAACATCTAGTTTGATGAGATTTTAACTTGAAGCCATAAGTTTTAAATGATCGAAATTTCTTTCATGAAGTATTTTTTAAATGATCCCATCCATTTGAAAATTATTATTTATTGGACCAATCTCACCAAATTTTAGTTTTTGCCAAGGGAAAAAACATGCATATACGTACATAACATTTTTTAACAAATAAAAAAAAGTTTTTCAATTTTTTTTTCCTTTAGGATTTAGATACTATAATTTAATAACATTTTTTTTCTTTTTCTAACTCATAGAATTCCCCCCCCCAATGAAATCTTCCTTTACATATAAAGGTTTGGCCATATTGAGAGAGTAATGCGCAGAATAAACAATTGAAGTTAGGAACATGAAATTCAGACAGTTACTTCTTGGGTATTAGAAGTCCACTAAGAACAAATATTTTAAAATTTTAGAAGTTTAATTTTTTTAAATAATAACAGAAATTTAACACTTTCGCGTCGTAACATCAAATCATTTTCGCGAAAATTATTTTTAAATCATTTAAAGAATTTTAAAAAATGCTTTTCTATTATATCAATTTTGTTTGAATGAGTACATTTTTTCTCTTTCAGTTTTAGTAATTTTTGAAAAATTAGTTTTGGACACAATTATGATAATGATTTTTATCATAATGAAATTCAAAATAATACCAATGCTTATTTGAAACATTGTGTCACGTTATTTTGCCGCTGTTAAAATCGTGATAAAAAAAAAGAAGCTTTCATTGCTTTAATTTAAACTTAATTAAAAATTTTCAAGTAGTTCATTGAATAATTTTATTCAATTTTTATATTAAAAACTTTTATTTTTCAACTTCTGGATTCTAAGATTCTATAACGATTATTACTTTTTTTCTTTTCTTTTTATAACTCTTATGGAAATTTTGTTCCCAATAAAATCTCTCTCTACATGTAAGTTTTGTCCTGATTGACAAAGGAATACCCAAGATAAACCATTGGAGCATGAAATATGGGAAGTTATTTTTGGGCTATTAGACGCCAACTAAACGATGATTTTCCAAAATTTCAATTCTAATTAAGAAATAAAAGAATTTTAACGTATTTTCACCATATCATGAAAGCTTATTATCGCACAAAAATTATTTTAACGCCGTTTTAAAGGCTTAAAAAATGGCTTTTCAATGCTAAAAATAAATGAATTTCTTTTTCTTGAGTAAATGCATTTTTCTTTTGTTTTAGTAATTTTTGAAAAATTAATTTTTGAACAATTTATGATAATGATTTTTTATTATAATGAAATTCAAAACAATGGCATTGTTTCTTCGGATCGTAACGTCGCGTTATTTAATCATTATTAAAGTCATAATTAAAAAAAAATGCTTTCTTTAAACTTATTTAAACTTTAAAAAATGTAAAGTAGTTCATTGAATAAGATTCTTCATTTGATGAATTTTGCTAAATTTTTAGCAACGCGATATATTGTCTAGAGCTGGCTGTAACAATTCCTTTGAAAAATACTTCAACTAGCCTTTTTTTTATTTTCATTTTGCTTCTAACTACAAAGCTGGCTCTTTCTTAACTTCACGAATTTGTTTCCATTATTTATGGAAACTAGAAGTTGTTAAAGCATTTTCATTTCTTCACAAAATACATTTTCTGCGATTTTTTAAAGCTAAAGTAAGAATTTTTTTATATATATATCAGTTAAAAAACAAGTTTTTATTAAATTTTTGGAATGCGAAAGAGTTTGAAAAAGGATCTTTACTAAACTTCAGAAGTGAAAAGCGATGATACAATTTTCTTATAGTCTGACCATTTCTGAACGCTACAGTTTTTTTTTATTAAAAATGATTTACAAAATTTAATTCAGAACATGGCATTGTACAAACGCCAATTTCATGGCAGTTTCATCAGTTTTATGTTGGTAGCCATTCCGGAATACTTAGTTCTTAGCTTTATAGGACTATAATTAAAATTTCTAAATATAGCAAGTTTGTGCAAAAGGAAATTGACTCTTTTCATCCCAGCTATGTTGTAACATGCATAAAAATCAAATACTAATTATTTGGCCATGCTATGCTCTTACATCAATGTTGACATTTACAGAAATTATGTATCTATCTAAATAAACTGCTTGTTTTTTTTTAATTTTAAGAAATATTGAAAAAAAAAGATTTTTATTGTTAATCTTATAAAAGTGGACTTAGTTTTCTGGTACTGATAGTTTTTTTCATTTTTATAATCTTTTTTGTTTTTGTCAAAACCAAAAAGACATTTGTCTTACAATAGAAGATGTTGTTCAAATATTGTGCAAATTCAGAAATAAATATTAAAATTTAAAGAATACACTTTTAAAATTAATTTTTAAAAATTTCAATAAAATCTATGCATTATTATAAAACAGAAAATATCATATGCTTAGAAAATACACAGGTTTACATATATGTACATGTACAAAGGTACTTAATTTTTTTGGCTAAGGTGCTTAAAGTGTACTTAAAAGTGCTTAATTTTTGCAGCAATTTCTCCCTACGCACTTTAATTAGCTTGTGAAATATATAAATAAAACATGCCATTATTCTAAAAATTTGAAATCTGTCATAAAATTCATAAATGTCATGTTTCTTGAAATCTGTCATAAAATTCAATCACTTATCACTATTGAATGATTTTTAAGTACTTTAAAAAACTACAAGAAAAAATAACTTGCACAATGCACCATGATCCTGGAAAAACCAGAAGATGCATAGTATATCCTTTGACAATGTAATCACCGGATTTATTTTTGATAATCAAGAAAGGAAATATTTTGAATTAAAATATAAAGAATTCTCTAGTTTAATTTTTTTCTTAAAGAATTCTTTCTCAATTACTTATTTGAATAAATTAAAATGTCAATATATTTAAATAATTAAAAGGCAAACATACTTTTAAAATTCCTGATACTATTTGCAGCAATTATAAAAAAAAATGCTGAAAACATTTGAGACAGATTTGCATGAGAGCTCTTAGCTTATATAGTTTTGGAACCTACAGAATTTATGAACTTCTGTTGACTGTTATTTTGCAAAAACTGTATTAATTTTATTTTTCAAGAATTGTAAATGAATCAAATTTTTGCTTATTGTTTTCAATTTTTTTAATATTTATAACTGGGAAATGGTTGGTCTTTTAAAAATTTTCAATGCAATTTAGATAATTATAACTGACAGATTAGTACTTTAATTCATTAAAGTAACAGAAAGGGAAATATATCTGTGTTATTAAATTTATCTTTAAATATAATTCTTCAATATCATGTTGACCACCAATCATTTAATCATTTGGAATTTAATAACCAACCATATTGTTTCAGTTATTCATGAATGTAGTATACTCTGCTTTCATACGTTTGCTTATCAAATTTTCACATGTTCAACCCCTTAAAACTCATGCAAATGTTTCCATTGCATTACTTACTAGGTATGAATCACATACTAGATGAAGGATGAACTTTTAAAGGATTTTGATAAAGAGTGAAAGAATTAATTATTCATATCCATTTAAATTTGAACTTATTACTCAGATTGTAAACTTATTACTCAGATTTCTGTGTATTTTGTTTCATGATGTTAAATAAAGAAATAAAGTTAAATAGCAAGATATAAAGATTAAATCTTTATTAAACTGAAAATTATAATTCAGTTTATTAGACTGAATTTGTATTATGCTATCAAAATCATAATTAATCAACATTAATCAAACACTGTTAAGAAATTAATATTGATAAAATGAAAAAAAAAGAAAAAGAAAAAGAAATGCTTTGTTTGATAGTGAAAAATGTCATACTACGTGTACCGCGTATACTTCGAACAGAAAAACGAAAGTATTCTTTAGTTTAAACTAATACTATTCAAAATCATCAATAATTTTATTGTATATTTAGAGGAATATTATTTAGAGAAATGAATCGATTTATAAATGGAGCTTCCAAATCGAAATATGGTAATTAAGATATTACCATTGATTCACATTATTAGCATTAAAGACGTATGAATAAAAACAAACAAAAGTATAAGATAAGTGCAGATTTTGTTAATTTTTTCATTATAAACATTATTTTAAATATATTTTATTTCACATTATTAAACATTTTTTAAGTTTTTTATAGTAGAAGCTAAAACTGGCACCTTCTAGATTCCAAATTATGTTTTTTGCTCTGCTTAAAATAAGATACATAAATATTTGGCACTAAGTAAACAATCAATGTTATTCTAAAAAAAACTAATTCTTATATGAGAAAAGAAATATTAGGAAAAGTAAATTTAACTTCTGAAAAGATTATGACACTGAAATAACAAGTTAAATCCATTCATGAAAAAATAAAGCAAAAACATTTAATGACTAGTAAAAAAAGGAGTAACCGCACACAGAAAATACTAATCAAAATAAATATATCATTGTTTTTAAAATGAGATAAAATTATGTAGCAAAAAATAAAATATCAGTTACTTAACAAGGAAGATATTCAAATTAATTCGTGAGGGTGATCATTACACCTCCCCCCCCCTCCCTCCCATCAGACAGACTATAATGCCACTCCTGGTTCAGAAGGATTAATAAGACAACAGCGAAAATCTAACACCAGTTTCAGACATTAGGGTATTTTAAAAAAACTGCAAAAAGAATTTTTCAAAAAAAAAAAAAAATGTGATTTTTGCATATTATTTCGTAACATTTTTGTACAGGAATCATAATTGTTTAAACCATTCGGATCAAAATGAATTAAAATGCATGGCATTCTTATCTTTACGAGAACTAAACTTCTGTTTTAATAACAGTCACAAATAAGCAATAATATTTTGTAGTGTTAAATACTTCCAAATAAAGAAATGTCTCAGTAATATTTTCGGCAAGAAATTTTTGTAAGAACTTGTTCTTTTTCCTTCAGATATAAAGCTTTTTTTTTTTTTAACTTCCTTCAGAATTTTAAAGAAAAGATGTCTGTGTTCTTCTAAATGTTTCTGTGCTCTTGCAAAAATTTATCCTACGATATTTCTCACAATAGTTTTTTTAAAAATAAGTTTCATTTTCTTCATTTAAATGTAGCTCTAAAATAGGTATTTTTTCTTCTGCTTTTATTATTTAAAAACAAAATTTCAACGTGATGTGCTATGTTGAATGAGAAATGGAATGACTTTCAAATATGTGATAAAAAAAAATTTTGGTATAAATAAATAGCTTTGGATTCGAAATTTCTGACTGTAAATCTGCAGAATAAATTTTAAGTATTTTTATCTTCAGTAATAAATATGAGATGGGAAAAAATCCGTACATTTTATAATTTTTCAATTATATAATATTCCATCAGATTTCTTCAGGTTTTATTATATATATTATTTAAAATCTGAATTATTGAATATCTCAGTAAATGCATTATATTTCAAATTATAGTTGAATTAAGTTAATAAAATCTGAAGTAAATATTATTTTTAATATATTTTTAGAAGAAATAGATGTTTAATGATCGTCACTAGTAAATTTCATTATTTTTGCTTTAATAAATATTTTTAATTGCTCTTAAGATATAACTTCTCACAACTCTTTGTTTGATTTATACTCAACTAATTATTAGATATAATTATTTCAAACGCAAATAATTTTATTTTAATTTATACGAATATTGTCACGTGGTAATAAGTTGGAAGGTGGTTTATAAATAGTTATTATTTTAGAAAATTAGGTAATACTAGCTCAAGAGAGAGATAAAATAGCGAATAATGATACATAAAAATGAATATCAGCTTTTAGAATTACTGAGGAGTCAAGGGACGAGAGAAGAATTGTCTGCCACCCAATTAGTTCTTTTCTTTTCTTTATTTCTTTAATACTCATGACAATATTTAGATCGAAAAACGTAACTCTTATGAAAAGTTATTATTCGCCTAATTAAATATTTTGAAATGCTATATCTTTGTTCCTTATTTTCAAAATTTACATTTGAGATTGCCTACGTGCTATTTTATAAAATCTGGATATTTCTTCATCTATCGTTTCCTAATTCACACATAAACCTTCATTAAAACATAAACGGGTGTGTGTATTGATTGCAATATAGTGTTTACAAATTATAGCTTTTCACTATTTTATTGATTTATGCTTAAAAAGTTGATTATTTGCTATAATTATTTCAAATACAAAGAACTATATAAATATATACACCCTAAAAGTATTATTTTTATAAAATTTTTCCTTTAATTAAATATTAGAAAATGCTATATGTTTACTCATTAACTTCAAAATTCATTGAGTGACTGTATGTTATTTTTTAAAAATTGGATGTTTCTTCATTCAATGCTTTTAAATTTCTTCATAAATTTCTTCATTAAAATATAATAGAGGATGTGCATCGATTACAAGGTATAGCTACTAACAACTGTTTGAGTGATTTATGTTTAAAAAATTTAATTATTTGCTTAATTATTTCAAATATGAGGAATTCTTTGTGAATATTTACATTCGAAAAACATTACCTTTACGAAATATTATTTTTCGCCTAAGCAAATATTAGAATATGCTATAGGTTTATTCATTAACCTCAAAATTTACGTAATGAGTGTCTACATATTGTTTTCTGACAATTGGATATTTCCCCATCTATTGTTTCGGAATGCCAATGTAAATTGCTTTATTCAAACATAAATGTGTGCTTACATAGACTTCCATTGAACAATATCTAATTTCCGTGTTTGCTTTAAAAAAAAATAAAGATGATTTTTTTAAAAAAATCCTTCATCCTATAGAGAAAGGAAAATCACATTGTGGTAATCTTGATACAGCCAGTACGCCAGATAAAAATAAATTTCTGTCTTCGAAATTAAAATAATTGTGTGTGAATTTTTGTTCTTATCGTCATTGTTCTTTGCTTCCTATTAAATTCTTCGAAAAATGATGGCATTCTTTGATTTGGAGCTAAATTTTAGGGTATGAGAATTATTGCGTAAAGGATAATTATCTTACAAAATTGAGTATTATGTTATAATCAGTACTCGAATATTTTATTCTTACATTAATTGTTTATCAGAATTTTGGTTTTATCTGATTGCAACAAACCTTAAATTTAGGGTATAAGCTGAATGGAAACAGAAGAGTTGTGATAGTCTTTTCAAAAGCCTCCTTCAGTTTCAGTTGATGACTTCAGTTTTCTGAGACCTCACTGGCTGGTTTAGGTATCTTGCCTTCCTTGGCTGTGCTCCTTATGAGACCCCTCTTTTAATAAATTGATCATTTTAGTTTTAAATTTCAACTCATTTTTTATGTTACAGATTTATTTTAAATTAATCTTTATATTATTATATTTGTGAAATACGTTATTTTTTATTTATCTACTAATCGCCTTTGACGACCAGCTGGCATGCCGGGTTTAATGCTAGCTAAAATTTTCAATTAAACAGTTTATAAAACTTAGTCTAAATATCCTTTTCAGTAAATTATTTTTAAATTTTGAAAATCACTTAACTTTTACTAATTTAGAAATCTTATATCGTACTGTTCATTATATTATGCATGTCTCTAATTTTCTATCATCTTCCCTAAAATTTGAACTTTAATTTCAAGCGGAAATTATTGAACTTCAACTAGATCAAAAATATTTCTGCTCAAACCCCAATTTTTTTTAAAAAAATGTGAATATAGAAAACAGAACTATGCAGAATTACAGTTCTATTCGGGCCATCATCGAACATTTATTAATATAATTAATGCAGTATCTCAGAGGATTGTTAAACAAAAAATTCTGATTCAATATAAAATTCAGTTTCCAGTTTTACTTTGAAAAAGTTTTAAATGGCGTAATTAATATTTTGTTTTCTTTCAGTCAATAAATGTACTTCTTAATAAAATTATGAAATCGAAATTTTGTACAGTTTTTCGGTTCTATGAATCATATTAAGTAAAATATTCTTCATACTCTTAACTTCTAAATCAAAAAACATTCAGACTGCCCAGCATCCCCGCTCCTGCATATATTATTGCAGCAGAGGTTTAGTGTTGATAAATATTCTAATAATTAAGTGAATGCAATGATATTTGAAAGAACATGACCAATTATACTTGATAAAATGGTTAATATTATCTCACTATTTTATAATTTATAGAATTTGTATTTTTATAAATTTAATTACTTGGCAAATAAAAAAGAAAGTTTTTTTTTTTTTCCGAAAGTTTTCAGTTTAACTGTTATAAGCAGCTGCCGAGTTCGTCAAATCGTCGCTGAGAGTGATTATCTCAAATTATCTTTATTCCTTGATTCACTTTTGAGTTTTCTCCATCTTCGTGCTCCTGTGATTGCCAGTATTTGCTAAATGCAATAATTGTACTTTTTTTCGAATTTCCATCTTTTTTCTCAAAACAACAACTTCTCTTCTAACAGCTTCTTGGGCAATGCAGTCAGATCTATAATGTTGTGTTGATTCGTGCAAAACCATATCAAATTAAATTAATTTCATTATAACTTTCAGTTTTACTTAGAAGACAGAACAAAAGCAATTTATATTTTGCAGTGAGGACCACTTTCTCCTAAAGAGATATTTTGTCCGAAAGAAAAAGTTTTCTGGTTAAACGGTAAAAGGCAAATGTTTAAAGTTAGTGAAAGAAAAAGAATCCGCACCGTACAGAAAACTTTCTTTAGATGAGAAAGTGTTCACGGCATAATTGTTAATGATTGGAAGCTAAGTAAATTGTCACATGTTGGAAATGATATAGAAAAAGTAAATAGGTTGTTCAGATTTTCTTTTAAGTGTCGCATAGTTTCTCTTAACTGACGTATAATAATCGAATGAGTGCTCGCAAATGATGCGAGACTACTTTTAAGCGTTTGAAAAAATAGATAACATTGCTTAGGAATAAAACAGAAGCCGTGTAACTGTGTTTCTTAAGTAAATTAGGGCCGCGATGGCCAGGTTTCAGCTTCGGAACAGGAGGGTTTCAGATGTGAGACCCGATTCTACTGAGAAACCGTCGTGTAAGCGAGTCTGGGGCACGTTAAATCCGTCGGAGTCAAATGTCCTCCCGCTGGTGTGGTGTGGCAGTTTGGAGAGGGAGGTACCATCTCAGGTGTTATCCTCGTCATCTGATCGCGGTTTGAAATTACGAAATCCGTCCCAAAATAGTCCTAGTGTTATTTTAAAAAACCGGGACATTAATATAACTAACTCCTAAGCTAATTAATCTTTCAATCGTTTTTCGAACAGAACGTTCGAACTATTATTTTTGTTCATTACGTTTATGAAACCATTTTCATCTGTATTAGTATAAATAAATTAAATATAAATTTATTATTCAGAAAATCTTAATGAGATATTTTATCGAGATGAATTTCTTAAGTATTTTTACTTAAAAATATTGAAGAATCTATTAGAATATCACAGTGACAAATATTGGTAGCTCCACAATTTAAGATGCCTTGTTCTGAATTATATACTCTCTTTGTTAAATTTCAGTAATCATATTTTGCTTTTCCCCTTCAAATAAAATAAGACTATGTTCTTATAATAAAACATTTAGGCATTAGGCAAGCTTCATTTATGTAGTGTTTTTCGCTTATAAATTAATTATAATTAATTCATCATCAGCTCGTTATGCGATAATTTTTAAGTTTAAAATATATTTTATTTTACAAATTCTTTCTGATTTTTAGACTCCTATGTATACGATTTCATCATGTTTATTTCAACAACTTTATTCCTCCTATTTCTTCTAATTTTGATTAGTGAATGACAAATAAGTTTTCTTCTAATCATTGTTAAGTAATATTTGTAATTAGTATTCTCAATTTTTTTAAAGATAATGAATAATAATTTTAATTTTTTATAGATAAGGTTTTAGATATTTAGAATCACACCCATTTATCGGATTTCTTTAGAAAAGCAAGTATTGAGCAAACCGAATACGAAAACTACTGTAAGCAGATCATTAACTGTGTACAGAGAGCAAGCCGATTTCTTTTCTTATAGCATTACGTAACTTGTTTTTCAATAATTTAACCACATTTATGCGAATTCATGTAAATCATTAGTATCGCAAAAGAAAATTGGAAAAATAATTTTAAAAATTAATTTTGAACTAAAAGTTTTGACTAAAATTAACTAACCAAAATAACAATAAATAACTACGATGATTTAATGAAGATTTCTATATTAAAAATCTTTTTATTATTTAATTATTGTAATATTTATTCTGAAAAGACAGAATTGTAAGTGACAATAATATGTATCACGGCATGAATACAATGAAAAAATAATCTTTACGGATATCATGTGAAATCTTATTGCAGTCATTATAGGAATTGTGTAATGAGAATACAGAGACAAAAACGCATAATAAAGTAAGCCGAAACAAATGAGTTGTTGATAAAATTGGCTTGTTCTTTTAAACAAAAATTAAAATACAAAAGCCAGTGTGATAGTGCATTACTTTTGCTAATCATTAATTGAAAAAAGCGAGTTTGTCAGTATCTCTAAATTTAACAGCCCTCATTTAATTCACTCATACCAGTATCATGAGAATAATAAAAGTAATCAATACTAGAATGTATAATCTATACTTATTCACAAATTTTTTTTTAAAAAAAGATTATTTTACTTTTGTGATAAACCTATCTGATAAAAATTCACTTCCTTCTTGTTAACAACAGAGCATTTGAACACCGAAGCGGCTCTAAAAGCAAAAGCATGTTGAGAAAGAATCCTTACATGTAGAAAAGGTTCAAGTGTATGAAAAATGAATTAATAGTTGTTTCATACACACTAAAGCTGCATTGAAAAACATTTTTTGTTGATGACCAAGAGATCTACTTCAAACTGTGCCCTTCAATCAGATAAATAAAAAAAGACAACCCTTCAAAAAAAAATTATGAACATTTAAACTTGTTTTTATTTTTATAAATAGCGATTCAAATGCGAAGTAAATGCGCAATGTAATTGCAGAATATACTGTGAGATAGCTGACTAAAGAAAATGGTAGATAATATATCAAAATTGTATAGAACAATGCATTTGAAATTGAAATTATACATAATGATATGAAAATGTTTCGACTGCTTTGGCTAAACCGGATAAAAATGGATGAGAAAGAAAATTTGTAAGAAATTTAATTTACATCATACTCGAATGTAGTTCTCGTAAATACATAGTAATTAAGCAAAAACATTTAAAAAAGAAATTTCTTATTACACTTTTATTACTACTTTCTTACTTTCTATTTTATTTTCTCTTTAAACTTTTCGTTTTGAGGTACGTATAAAAATTGTCTGATAACTTCTTTAAATTTTCCCATTCAAACTCTGAATTATATATATTAAAGCAGATCCCGAAAAACGTTTGTTTAACAATTTCTATTTAAAATTTACAATAGCTAATATTTCACAACTAATTTCATTTCTAAGAAACGAATTTTTTTTCTTCGTTTCCATGAAATTTTATAAATGTCTCTCTGTCAAAATTAATTTTCTTTCATAGTATACTCTCCTATGACCTGTTAATTTCATATCGGTATCAACATTTTTTAAACAAATTCACAGATAAATAAAAAGTTCAAATACGGTAACATACGCTTTCCTTAACAAAGCTTTATAACAAAAAATTTTGAGATATTAAAATAATAATTGTAGGCATTTGTGACGTCATTAATTTAAAATATTTTCAGTCAATCAATGAATATACTACATTTCGAACAGTTAAGGAGTCCTCTAGATAACGTATCATCTCGGAACCGTGAACCCAATCTATACTTATAATAAAGCTCAATGTGTGTGTGTGTGTGTGTGTGTGTGTGTGTGTGTGTGTGTGTGTGTGTGTGTTGGCGCTCTACATGCCAGGCCATTCAACCTACAGCTACCAAATTTGGCACGTGTATACCTTGGAGAGCGGGAATGTGCACATGGGGGTTATTTTTTCGAATTTTTAATTAGAATTTTATTTATTTAAAAATTAATCGAAATTTTGGCGTGTTTCTGCTATAACTTCCGAAAATATTACCGCACAAAAAAGATTTTTACATGAAGTTAAAAATCAAAAATTTATCTTTTAAATGATACCAATGTTTTAACCTTAAAATTAAATTTCTATTTTTAATGAATTTTTAAATAAATATTTTAATTATATTTTTCAACAATTTTTTTCGTACAAAATAAAAATAAAATTTAAGCTGCACGAGCACGTTTCTCATTCATGGGGAAAAATTAAGTTTTTTCAAAGTGTTGCCATCACATTGATTAAAGCTCCAATTAAAAATAAATTAAATCTTTTTGGAAATAAAATCTGCAAAAATATAATTTTCGGTACGTGTCTGTAGGAAATGAAACAAATATGAAATATTATTTTTTCTAAAAAATAAATTCAAGAAAAATTATTTTATGATCTTTTACACACTCTATATTATTAATCCAATAAATGAGTTTTATTTTCAGGCAAGTTTTTTTTAATATGAACAGGATATCCATTCAAATAAGGGCCACACAGCTAATTTTGTAAACCTTTAGTTAGACACACACATGCTAAAATGGTCGAAATGGAAAATGATAATAAATAACGAATTTTTGATTTTACATAAAGCTTCTGCTGTGGAAATCACGATTAACAAAATGTTCTTGAAACACTAATATTTTATTAAAAGAGTTAATTTCCAATCAACTAAATCAATCACTTAAACTTACTGATTTATGAAAATTTGAACATTACTATTCAATAAAAAAAAAAAAAAAAAAAGGATAATTTTAGATTTTCCATCAATCGCTTCAAAGAAAATACGCCAATCAGCGCGCAGGTTTCTCAAGATTAATTGGCCTAAGATTATGAAAATGTTGAGTTTTTCTAAATTTTTAACATTCAAAACTTCATAAATAAGTCTTAGTTGATCGTGGAAAATAGAAACATTCATTCATTTATTTAAAATTTGGTGTGTCCAGAATATTTCTCAGAATATGATACCTTACTGCATTAAATTTGGTCTTCATAATTTTTGAAATATATTTATAGGCCGGAACAAAATATTATTATTGATTGTCCTTTTGAAAGCAAAACTAAAAACTGAATTTTATGCTGAATCTGAGAAGTTTTTGTTGAATTATTCTTTGAGATATTACATAAATTATGAAAAACTTTGCAATACTCATATTCAATAATAATAATAAATAAATAACAATGAAGATGATAAATAAAATAAAACGCTTGGTTTTATTAAAAAATATCTTTATATTAATTGCAATTTCATCATTTCCACTTTAAATTAAAGTTGACCTTAAATGACAACAAATTAGCAAAATATATATAGTAAATTGAACGAAACGATCTAAACAACAGTATAAGTTTGGTATGACTATCAAAATTTGAAGATTAAAAATGTTTTGTTTGAGAATCTATTAAGAGACCAGTTACTTAAAATATTTAATTGAAAATTGTAGCGAGCGGTAACACTGGCGAACCGGCTGGTCGCCAAAGGCGGCTAGTTGTTTATAAAACGACTTCTCTTCGTCATACATGAGGTAACAGAAGTTAAAGTCAACGCTTAAAACTTGATTCTTTTCCAATCAGTGCAGATATCTAATGTATTTTCTTAATCTGATTGTAACAATTTCAAATATATTATATCGATTATTCCATTTCTTTTCTGTCTTGTATCAAATGTAAGCACTTGAAAACCCTTACGAAAATTCTTTTTCTAACGTGTTTTCATTTTTGAAGAATGACATGCATATAATGCTTGTGCATTGCTATTTTAAATTCTAAGAGCTCTTTTGTTACCTTAAACATAAAAGGTAAAAAATAATTTAATGTTCAAGTATAATTGTTTTTAACGTTTAAATGTTCTTATAAAAATAAGTTCCTTTATGAACAGACCAATGAACACCAGAACAGGGTGCATAATTATTTAATATTGAATTGATTAAATGGTTTTACTATTTGCTGTATCATACATATATACATATATTCCATCCTCAAAAACAAAAAGTGGTAAATATTAGTATTGTTTTCCAACGGATTCTAAAACCCTCCGCACTTTTGCGCATGCGTTAAGAGTGGTTTATTTCGCCAAAATAGGGGTGAGAGGAAAGAGGAAAGAAGAAAATGTTTACATTTAACAATAAAGTAAATTCCAGAAATGCGCTCATCCTTCCGCGTTTCACCCCTTAATGAGATAGAATCGTTGAAAAGTGGTCGTCTAAAGGTACTGAAAAGAGCAGTATAAGAGCTAGTTTTTACAGAAAGAGTCGAGTGCAAAAAATGTTTATGTTTATAAAGCAGAACAAACTGTTGGTTTAAGAATGAAATATCTCAAATAAACATTTGTTCGTGCAGATTTCTTATGCTTTAAACTTAGATTTTCGGAGACAAATTATTTTTTGTGGTAAAGCTGTTTATCTTCTAAGGTTTATGCCAGTCTGAACTTGAAACTAGTTAATAATGTCTCTATGAACAGAGAGTGCAAAGTTTGCACAAACACTTTTGTACTCTTTTTGATCATAGAATCTTTGTTAACTACTCACTAATAGAATTTCAAGTAAAGAAATGTGAAAGAATATATTTCGCTTAAGTGTCAATCGACGGGCCTGATCAGATAGAGAATCGAATCAACTCAACTTATAACAAAAACTGAAGATATTATCTGACATTCTGGTGTACTAAGGTTATTTTCCCAAGATCTGTTGACGCCGAGTTTGTATTCAAAAGTGTGATCAAAAATGTCGTGCGCACAATACCTTCGAACCCAGATGCGTTGTACTGTGCAGAGTATGTAGGCTGTCTTTATGTAAATTCATTAGATAGGATTCAGTTTGGCATAGAGTTTTAAATTGTTTCCCTTGGCACGAAGTATTTAAAGATAGTAGCAGAAATTGCTCAGACCATTAGAACCATCGATATAAATTATAAACTTTATATACTAAAGCCTTACGATGGTTCTTCTAATTCCCCATATAAGTCTGATTTTGGCTCTGGTGATTTTTTTTCCCAGGAAAGAAGGAGATGTTGTCAGGAACAAGATTTTCTTTAAACATTTCAATCAAGACCACTGGTTGGACATCAGTGCAATGGATCATCTAGTCCACTTAATTTTAGTATAAAAATATGAATGCGAATTTCTTTATTTTGTTTTAGAAAACATCAAAAAGGTAAACTAAAAGAAACATTAAATCTGGATCCTTTTTCTACATTCTCCATAGCGTAAGGAGTTTTTAATATATTGCGCGATCTCTCTTTATACAAGAAAAATTATCTGTTATACGTAAGAATATTATTTTGTCCTGTCCACAAGAAAAGTGTTAAAAATTCTAATGGCGCGCAATGTTTTGATGAAATTAATATAAAAAAAATCCACATAAAACTTTTTTTTTCATTACAAAAAAGAATACGAAAGCAACTGTAATTTTAAAAACCTATTGCTTCAGTCACCTTTATTATATACAGAGTCCTTGGTACTCATCGTTTCATAACTTTATACAAAATCTTCTCCTATTTCTCATTCATCTTGTTTTCTTTGGAAATTTTTATTTGTCAAATCCATATCAGCTCCAACACAATGAATGCAAATAAAGAGAGCACTTTAAAATTTTCAACTTTGGCACCTAATCAGTATGAGGACATGTAATTTAAAATTACATATTTAACAAGTATCAAGGTTATATGCTAATGAATCTTCAGTGAAACAATCTCGAATTTATGATCTTTCGAATTATGGGTTTAACATACAGAGTTTCCAATGTAAGGGACCATATATATAACACCAAATACAGGCTGATTATAATTATAGTTCCAATTCCAAAATTCTGTAAACAAAGAACTGGTCAGAATGACTTCAAATTTGAACTGAATATATTTGAAGAAGACGGAAACGGTATGACATTAAAAAAATTGCAAAAGTATCACGAGATAACGCTGTAAGCGGCATAACGAAAGTGGATTCTGTAACAAATGGCATTTTGAATCGAAATATGAAGTTTTGACATGAGCTGCACATTAAATCAATTCTACTGTGTGAATGAGTGCTTCAGATTTTTGATGGAAAAATGACTTACAAGTCATTCTACCACGATAAGGTCGTACCACTGATGAAAACAATCGAGGTTTAATTATCTTTAGGCCAATAACTACATAAATAGCACAGAATGATTCGGTTTTTAGCTGCCTTTGGACCAAAACTGCATAAAAGGTAACGATAAAAACGGCTGTTTATTATCGCTAGACTTGCGCACTTTATAACTTTTTTTTTATGCCTTACCGTCTCCCCCTTATTCAAATATATTTACTTCAAATTTGAAGTTATTTTGGCCAGTAATTCTTTTTTTTAAGGCATTTTGAAAATGAAACTTTAATTATAATTACCCTGTATATATATTTCAAAGGCAAAGATTGGTGTTGAAATGAAACTGGCTAAAAATAATTTCAAGAAATGAAAAAACTCATTTGTGTTACAACACATCAATATTTTAACTTGATGGGGGTTTTTAAATTCCTTCATAGTATTAGTAACTTTCTACTGGATTTCCAGCAATATAATAAATAAAAAACAAAGCTCGATTCTGTAAAAGACATTAAATTTGCTCGAAACTGGAGTATACTGATGTGGTAAAGAATTACCTAATTAAATGCGATTTTGTGTGTCATTTACTTGATCACACAAGGGAGCTTTGGTTATCCTATAATACAGTTTCCAAAAGAATAATTAATATAAAATTTCAAACAAAATGTAACTTTGGTGCAGAAGAGGGAGTTTTTAAGAGTATTGTTATATATGAATGTGCAAATAACTAGGTTATCTTCTATAATGTTATTTATTTATCTTGTCATGTTCCACTGGATTTTTTAAAAATCTATTGATAAGTGAAAAGAAGGGTGAATGGAGCTCATATCCATTTGGTATTTTTAATTTTTACATCTACGTTTTGGACCATGGTCTTGATTTCTTGCCTATAGTTTCGTCTCAAGTTGTTTTAAAATTATTTCTGTAAATTAATTTTTTCTGTGTAGGGTTTTTTTTGTCATGGTAAATTTTTGAGAACTATTGATTTAAGAGTTACATTAAAAACATACGTAATTCAAATAGACAAATAAACTGAATTAAGCAAGTAAAATTCCTATTTTGGCCTAAAAAGAATAGGACAGGACATTTGGTTAAGCAACAGTCATTACGACGTCGTTACATCACCAAAAGGAGTCTATGGATCAAACTATTATTGCAAAGAATGTTGCAAACCTTGCCACTATATTGAGAACCAGAATTTCTTTTCGATTTGACATATTTGTCTAAGTTCTTCATGTGAAAATGGGGACTACTATTATTATAATTATAATGTGTCCAATGACGTAATAATGTGTAATTGACATATTAGCTTTTATTGCCACAAAAATGCTATCCTACCTTTTCTTCTGATTTATAATAGATTTTATATTATTGAAAAAACTAATACCTCTCATTAGAATTTCTATACATGCTTTATATATATTTTTTTCTTTCAGGTGACCCAAAAACTTATGCTTACAGAACTTATGCTTTCCAGTTTCAAGTATTTGCAAGATCCGATTATTTATGTTGAACTTTAAAAACAACTAGATTTTCTCATACTATTATTATAATGATATTGTATCTAATGACGTAATAATGTGTAATTGACGTATTAATATTTTATTGTCACAAAAATGCTATCCTATCTTTTCTTTGATTTATAATAGATTTTTTATTATTTCAAAGACTAATACCTCTCATTAGAATTTCTACACATGCTTTTATATGCATATTTATTTCTTTCAGGTGGCTCAAAAACTCATGACTACAGAACGAAGAAACGTACTTATAAATACAGATCTTATTTGAAAAGTACGAAATGATAATGTGTCCAATGGTTTAATAATGTGTAAATGATGTATTAGGCTAGCATTTTTGTGGCAATAAAATACTATCTTTTTTTTTTTTGACTTATAATAGATTTTATATTATTGCAAAGGCTAATATCTCATTAGAATTTCTACAGAAGCTTTATACATTTTTTTTTCTTTCATGTTGCCAAAAAAAAATTGATTGATTACCTTGAATGACACAGAAAGAACAAAACTCACTGTTAATTCAATGAATATGAAAAAGACTGTAAACGCACGATATTTATAAAAATGTTCTTTAAGTGTATGAAAAATGAATACCATGTATTTTTATATAAGAGAAGGAACAAATAAATAATATTCTATGTTGAAAATTGAACCTTTTCCTTATTTGAAAAAAAAATTAGTCTATTTTCTTAGAATATTAATGTAAATATCTTTTATACATAAAAATTTTGAGAATGCTGCTTATGATATTAAATCTTAGGAAAAAATTGAGTATGCAACTTGTATTATAATTTTTTTCTATTTTTTAAATTTGAAATTGAGTTTCATAAAAGTGTTTCATTTTGATGAAGAAGTGGGATTTTCTTTTTTATTGCATGTTATGTTAAGAGTATAAGTAACAATAAATATATAATAAATAATTTTTTAGATAAAAAATATTTAATAGAAATCGAATATTTTCTTTTAGCATACAATCGTTTTGGAATCTTTTGTTTTTATATAACTTTGTACTTTTTCAAAGATAGTCTAACTTTGTGGGATCTTCATTTTTTTAAAGATTTCTTGAAATTTCTTAAACCCTGTTGGAGAATTTTTTCTGTTCCTAAGTCTGCTTTCTGGTATAAAATGAACAATATTTGTTCGAAGCAAACGTTGCCCTTTGTATACAACTTTTCTTTTTTCTGTCCAAGTTAGCAATAAATTATTAGCTCTCAAAAAATCCATTTTTACTTTACTTATTTATATATTTATTTATTTTTACTTTGTCTTGGCATCAAACTGGGGAGGTTTTCAAAATGTGTACGATAGTAACTTCTTTTTCTGAATCTTGTGGGAAACAATTTCAGGTTGTAAAATTCTATTTTCTGGGTCATTTTGTTCAGGATACCTGATTTTTAATATACTTTTAAAATATTTGTAGATTGAGATTTGCTTTTTCACTCTCGCGTAAATCATCTTCACGAAGAATTTGTTGTATTTTAGAATCAAAGCCCATTAAATAATCTAATATTTCTGCACGATCTTCGGACATAATAGTCTTTCTTAACATACTCCATTAATAAGGGAAGTATTACGAAAATCGCTGCTGGCTACTAAATTGACAACATTTATCCTCTAGAAAGAGTCCAGTAGAACTCAAGTCTGCTAGTAAATAATAATACGCTTTTGAAGCTGCATACTCATACACTTCATGAAAAAATTTAGTTTTTGCTTAGTCGAAGTTGACTACCCAAATGCATGATCTAGAGTCGGTCTCGCGGATTTTTAAATTTAAAAATATATGATGGACATTTAATGAAATGTCTCCCATTTCTTTGTCTTAATTAACAATGAAAATAATGCTCAAATTTCTGTGGTTACTTCTCTTCGTAAATAGTTTGCTTATATTATTATCATTTGAAAGTTCAATCATCAGATAATCTAATTTGAAATATTAAGCAGGAATCGCATTTTTCCTTTCTTAGCAAAGTTCCTGATCAGCTCTGTAACAACAGATCACATTCAGAGGAAAAGGATACACCATTTTGAAATCCATTAACCTTTTATGGATTTCTTAAGTGTATCCTTCTACAAACTGTTGCACTGCATACAAGAGCAGTGCACGGTGTTCCAGCGGAGTTGTTGTTGCTTATCCCCCTTGGATTGAACACCAATTCAAACCAAGTCCAAGAGATTGAGGAAAGAGGGATGCAGTAGCTTCTGAGGGTAAAGACCTCTGAGCACCCGAGGGCAGAGGTCTGACTTCTGGCTCATATGACGATGACACTCACACAATCGCTTGCACAAGTTCTTTTTACAGGGGGGCTCTTTCACACACCTCACAGATAGAACATGGGGGGTAAGAGCAACCATGCCCGAACCAGGACTCGAACCCGGGACGCCCAAATCACAGAGAGGATGCGCTACCTCTAGGCCAGGGCACCGGCTCCAGTTTAGTGAATTCATAATGCGTGACTGAAAATAAATTCCTTTAGTGGTCATATTTGTACTATCCATGTAATGAAATATTTTTTATTCATTTTTTTTTACAGAAAAAGCAAAAATAATTTAAAAATAAGTCATTGTTTAGAAATCCATCTTTAGCTATATGGGTTTTTTACAAACTGGTATATTAAGAAATCCTTTTTCTGACATTTGACTAAATTACTTACGATGTGCTTCATGAAATCCTTAACGATGTTCCAATATAAAATAAATACTATAAGGACAGCATTCATTGGAAGTAAGACTTTGTAATGTGATTGAGTTCTAGCCTATGGAAGAATATGAAATGAAACTGTGAAAGAATTCACCATAAAATTCAGGGGGTGGGGGGCGAAAAACACGATGTTGCTGTTTTCAAAGTAAACGACTAACCATTAGGAACCAGGTTCAGATGACTTGTCTGTATTCACAGCAATAACAGATTTCTCCGTCAAAATTGTAATGTTATCCGATACATAAACTCCACAGAAAGATGGTGAAGCAATAAAGTCACATTATAAAATGCACTGTATTTGATTACAATTCATCTCATTTTGGGAAATCATACAATATGTTTCTCGTCGTATTCATTTCAATTAATCAGTCAATTTCATGTTCGCTGAATTTGATAACTTAGCTCAAATATAATCGGAGAATGGAAATTTCTACCTAGAATCTATTTTTTCGAAACTTTAAATAGTATTTTAAGTATTTAGAAGACAAGCGAAATATCAATGTATTTTTGTTGTTGTTGTTGATAACTTCTGAAATTATTAACCCATAAAAATAATTTTTACACTATCATAAAAATCCAAAAATTATATTTTTATTGATATAAATTTATTTATTGTGCAGTCTTTTTGTGATTTTAATAAATTTTAAGATACTATGCTTGACAATAGTTTTTGAAATTTAACTCGAACTTCATTGTTTCATCAAGTCTTGAAATTGTTCGTATTTTTTCGTTAAAGAAGATCAGAAAATATTTTTAATCAAGAATTTTACCTTATTTTCAATCTATGAAAATTTAATTACTGGTTTTACAGCTTAAGAATTTTAAATTTCCTATCTTTGTAACATTTTAAACAGCAGGCAACATCGGATTCAGAATTAGATCTGTCATGAAAAATATTTTAAGTGTATATGCTTTAATGACATATACACTTTAATTTTTATGGCATTTAGATAACTCTAAGAGATAGATATTTTTAGCAATGCATTTCACAAGAAAATATCAATTCTTATTTTAAAGATAGCTGCAGCTATTAATTCGTTTTTCCTAAATGCGATATAATTAGATTAAATGTGTGATTCTTAATCACCTAATAAATGCAATTATTGTTCTTATCTCTAGAATCATGCGTTATTACGATGTCTAAAACTTTTTTATATATAACCCTTTCAATTCCAGCCGGGCGGTTTGAGAATTTGCCCTATAACTTCCAAATGGGTCGGTTTCGGGCGGCTGCTAGCCGTTTTAGGGGAGATGGGTATTAAAAGCGGCTACTCTACTAAACACTCCAGGAGGTCCTCGTTATCTTCGACGATCGCGGCTTTTTCACAGTAGTTACCCCTGTGCCTTAGGGCGGTAGGGGAAAGGAGGGGTTCACTAAATAAGTTGGCGTATATTTTGTATTTTGAAAGGATTTTAGTTTTTATTTTCATGTACTGTTAGCTCAAAATTGGAAAGATTTTATGGCCATTAATAAAAAAAATTCCACTGAAGTGCTCGGTTAACGATGAATGATATATAAAGATACAGACTTGTTTATTTTTCGGATAAGCACCAGAAGCTCTTTTTAGTATTAAGACTATTGTAATGAAAGACAAACTATTGCATTGTCACTGAGGCCTCGCAGTTTTCACACAAAATGTGTAGCGACTCTTTGTACTGTAGATGGAAGACGTTTTACACTCAAAGCGTCTTATTCTGTCATGAAAGGACTGTAGGAATTTCTGAGGCCGAGTACAAACTACCGCTTTCAAAATAGCATTTAAAGACCAAAAAAATATTGGGAGTATTCTTTATCGCAGACCTTAATACCCTTCACAGAGTGAGATAAGTTACATAAATACTGAGTTCCTTTTTCGAATGCCATTCTGAAAATTTCTCTTCATTTGTGAATTTTTACTTTTTAATTTACGTACTGTGAATCGAGTTTTTGGATTATCTGGGTAATTTTTGTATTGAAGCGCTTATTATTTCTTCATTATGAGTAAAAGAAATCATGAACACACTGAAAAAGAAATTAAAGCAATTTTACTTGCTTCTGATGAAAGTGACAGTGATCTATCAGCGAAGATGAGGGTTGACCAAAAAATGATACTTTAACTGATCTCTCGTTTATTCTAAACAAAGAAGCAGGAGATAAAACTAACGAGGATTAGATGAACGAGAGAGAGATGAGGAGTTAAAAAATGTTATATAATTTACTTATTATCATAAAATTTGCAAATGATTCCCTTATGTGGAAATTTGTGGAAATTTAATATTGTTACAAACCTGTAATTTTGCTTCCCAGCACGACTAGTGTCCTCGTAAAAAAGACCGTTTTATGATCTGTCCTGTGCGTGGTGAGCGGGTGTTGCTTCAATGACCTCAGAACTTGGCGACAAACTTGGTCATCATTCGGCGACTTGGCGATGAATTTGGCGACAAAATGGATAATGCTGGAAAGTTCTCGAACTTTTCTGCATTATCCATTTTGTCGCCAAACTCACATCATTCGAAAGCCTACGCCAGCTATTGGATTGACGGTCTTTCTTACGATGACACTAGTCGTGCTGGGAAGTGAAATTACAGGTTTGTAACATTGTTCCCCTCTTCAAAGACTGACGTCCCGGCAGTCCCACTTCTGACACCAATTGTTACGAATTTTCGGGTTCGTTTGGATAGTGGTAGGGATATGGTGTGGAGAACACTCAATCAGCAGTAGAAAAACAAAGACGTTTATTTACACGAAGACAGGACAGCACACAGACGACAAATATGTACAGCAGAGACGAACACAGTAGAAGACAGTATTTGGCACACAGTTTTTACTTAAAGAGTAATATTTATGATGAATGTTTCATATTTCGTTTATGAAGAATGTAATAGTGATGAATGTTTTAGTAAAATGTTCAGGCTGAAAACTGAAAGAATCTATTTTCGAAATGTATTTCGCTGAGTAATTTTTCCCCGAATTTTATTTAATAAATTTTTGTATTTCAGTATTAAATAAAGTTTAAAAAATATGTTCTCATTTATCGAATTGTTTCGATAGATGAAATATATAACGTTTGACATAATATATTCTCTTTTTTAGACAAAAATTTTAAAAGTTATATTTTAAAAGATTAGTAAAAATGAGTGGCAAAATGAAGATATTTTTGAATTTATATTTACCCCACATTCTTTTTCGATTAATTAATATAAAAGCAAGAATGCGTAAGTTTTTGGAAACAAAATGTGAAAACTTCTTTAAAAATTAAATTAAAGTTCTAAAAACATTTTCTTAGTATCACTATCGAAAATGCAAACTAATATTTTATATCCAAAAATTCAATAAAGATAACCGTTTATACTAAAAAAAAAAGAATTATAAAGACAATAAAAAAATCTTAGCGAGTGTTGAAAGAACGTATTATTTTCGAAACGTCTTTCAAAAAGTACAATAACATTTTTTTTTATTCAACGAATGTTTTTATTTTGGTATTAAATGAAGATTTAAAACATAATCTCGTCTATCACTGAATTGCGTTGACATCTATACTATGTAAAAAAAAATGTACTAATTGCATTGATATATGCACAATGTATGTTCTACATTACTATGTAAAAACATTTCACATGGTAATATGTGACATATTATTTTATTTCGGCAAAAAAAAAAAATGTAAAAGCCTATTGAAAATGTGAATGAATTATGAATTATATGAAACATAAAGATGTTTTTGAAATTGCTTTTAAAGCCAGTTTTTATTTAAATGGTTTGGAAGCCTAAAGCCCCCTATTTTCTAAATTATAGAATGAATTTCAAATGTTTTGTTAAAAAAATACTCCACAAAGATGATGAGCGAAACGCTTCACACTAAAAAATATAAATACATTAGAATAAAATTCTTAGGCTGATAGAAAATGAATCTCGTTGTCGAAAACCGCAAGGCAATTATTCAAGATTGAGCGTCGACAAATTTATTACTTCGGAATGCGGGGGGTGGGGGGGGGCTAACTGTCCCTCAGCTTGGAAGAGTCTATGTCTTCCAGAGACACGCTGAGAAAATCTGGATGTTAAAGGGTGTGCCGCTTGGAAGGTGCTTGGAAGTTAAAGAGATAAATAAGATATAAATCATTTTTTATAAATTAATTTAATACTTTTTAATTTAAAGGATACATTTTATAAAATTTCATTTTTCTAGATATTATACTTATGCATGCTAATTTTTCATCTGTGTCTTACTATGAGCAAATGGTTTATATTTTCAAATCATATTTGGCATGTGATATATTTTATTACATAAATGAATGATTTATATGGCAGAAAGGAATTTTTATTTTTTATTTTCGAAGTTTATGTAACTGCGTCTTTCGTGAGGATTGGATCTTGTTTAGTTTCAGGATGAAAGTATTAATAAGTTATTTAGATGTGAATGTATATTATAAGTAGTTATGCAGTGTAAAATTATTGTAATTTTAATTCATTCTTGACCGAAATTACATAGAATTTTTATTATTTGTCATACTAATAGAAAAAGTCACGCTACTAAACTTCTATCACTGCTTAATATCCTAAATCATAAAGTTAATTTGCTACAAAACATACTGTACATTTTCATTTTATTCGTGCATCAAGCATTAGTTCAAATCGCAAAAATGTTGATCCAATATTAAATAGTTATCAAAATTCTATTCATGATACAGTTTTTGTGGAATGTACCTTTTTTTATGCATATTTTAATTGTTTTCAGCAATTGATGTTTCCGTAATACCAGAAATTACATAAGTTCACTAACTGAATTAAAGTTGAATGACATTAAGATATAAGCACTGGTTTGTGAAATGTAAATCATACAAGTCGAAAAATGTTTTATGTATTATTATTTAAGTTTTATAAAAAAAATTGAATTCTAGCTCTCCTCGCGTTTAATTTTCGGAGTGAAAATTAGGCGAATTGCAGTTTTTTTAGAGGCTGGTTTAAGCATGTGCCTTGGCCATCGTTTTTGTAGGCAAGGTCTATATGGAAATTAAAATTTTTTTATCATTATTTTTATGGGTTTTTTTATAATATAGCATCTTAAGCAAGTAGATAAGCGAGATGATTCCGGAAGCAATCGAAAAATTCAATTATATTTCCTGGAAAATATTCGTGTTTTTTTATCGCCTTTCAGGCATATTTTAATTCGCATTTCAAATAAAAAATATATTATATGTATTTTTTTTTAAATTTTAGCTTGTAGTTTTCTCTTATGTTCTTGTAATGCAAGATTCATATATATGTGATCAATATTCAAGGATTTTTTTATACATTGATTGCAAATACATTTACCAGATTAAAGTAATAAATAGGTATACTATATAATGTTATTCCGATTCCTAATAAATATGAACTTTCAAGTTATTCGGTATCTCAGTAGGATACCGAAAAACATTTTTTTTTTTAATTAATCCCTAGAAATTGTGATTGCGAATTTTTTTAATTGTATTCGACAGTCTTTTAAATTTTGAATTTCTAAACTTGTCGCATCTCATTGTAGCGTTTTAACTTTGAGCCAAAAGGATTTTGGAAGTATTTAAAGTCATCTATAAGCATTTCCCGTTTCTTAAAAAGAATACATGTTTTCATTTTGTTTTCCTTCCTCCCAGGGGCATTCAAAAAATAGGGATGAGAAGCTTTCGGTATGACTTTTGGTTCTCGCTTCCCCAGTGGTTAAAACAATGGTATGGGGTTGGCTAACTCCATACCGATGATAGAGTATGCCTCCTTCGGGAGAGGTTGTGCCATGGCCGCTAATGGCTATCAGGATTTAACAGTTCCGCCATAGAGTTGTCTTGACGGTGATGGGCATTCAGTTCTCTACGGAAGCAACAACGGAATCGGAGTAAGTTATCGTTCCGTATTCGGTTTTCAATTTCTTGCAATTTAAATATTTTTCAAGATAAATGAGATCTTTATGTTTGATGTTTACTTTCTTTTTTTCATTTAACTTGAATCTTTTATGTTTTCAAAGATGAAATTTTTTCATCGAATTTTAAATATTAATTCCTGATGTGCTAGAATTTAGAAATTTTGTACATACGTGCGGGGTTTCGCTGTCAATAGAATATTTTAATTTTTTTAGAAATTAGCTAACTAATGAATTGATTCATTTTTTTTTCTTTACAGTATCTCCACCTAGTAGGGTATTTTAAATAGTGATTTCTATATCCCATGGTATTTATAGTAATGAATTGTAAATTAAACTTTAATATAATTATTAAAAATTATAATAATAAAATAATTATATTTCTTTGTAAATAAAAAGTTATACTTTTTAATACATTAATAAGATTTTGTTTCTAAATCTGTTTTTACTATCTTTATTTAGTCAATTCTACGTTTAGAAACAAATGTTTTTTTCTATTCTCATTCTGTAAATTTTTTTCTGAATTTTTGCATACCATTTTACTAAATATGACTTATTGTACCAGAGGGAGGTATAATAATCTTAAGTTGTACATTTATTTGCTCAAACTACTTAAAGCACGATTCTTTATAACATTTAAAGCAATTTAAAATGTTCTAAATCATATATGGTGTCATATCCTATCTGTACCAGTTTACCTTATTAACTATCATACCATTTTAGAATTTAGATGCGATTAAAGTAAATATCTTTTATATATATATATGGCAGAGCCCAATCATAATATCTAGCTGGATGATAGTTATCTGAATGGAAAAAAGGAAATTATTAGATTTTAATGTAATTTGGTGCAACTAACTGTTCATAAAAAATAGAATTGTTGAAGGGATTGATTTGTTGTGTTGGAACAAATATTATATCAGATGCCATTATAATAAAAATCATGTGTATGGTTCTAGTTAGAATAATGTGAAACATGTTATAATGAATTGTGGTGTAAAAAAATAGCCAAATTTTTATAAAAGTTTAATATAAAAATTAAATCAGTAAAATGTTTTTTCATTTTTTTACAATCTAATATAATACAAAAAATTTCTTGATGTACGCAGTACATATTATACATTCTAAATACCGAATTGGAAACAACAATCCTCATTAAATTCTTATAACACTTTTTATTTAATTACTAGTTCTTAATGTTTTTAAAAATCAGAAGATTTGAAAAAAAAAATCCTTTATAAAATTTATAACACATAAACACGCAGTTGTTTTTTAAAAGAAAAATTTGAAAACTTGGTAAAAAATTTGAGCATTTCATTTATTTCAGTCACTTTAACTTACTTGGCTGAATTTCAACTTGTTTAAAATCTTTCTGCATACTTATATTAACAAAAATTACTAATCACAATCGGATATTAGATTCTCCCAACTGTACAATGCATTTTTATTTAAACTACTGCAAATAGTTTCTGAAGTTTTGGAGGAGTTTCTTTCAATAATATTCTATACATCTGAGGTTTCGATAGAGTTGATCCGTGTGGCAAAATTTCAACAGGTATCTCCTGATGATGTCTTATCATTTCTGCTATAGAGGAGAAACTCTGAAACATAAGTAGAGGTATTATATTTAAAATATGATAGAAGTCAATCAATTAGTTCGCTTAATCATCACCAAAAGGCTTATAATTAAATACTGTTTAATCTCAATTTGATTTCATAAAGCTTTTATTCAGGGGTTTAATTCATCTACGGCTTTTCTCATTTTTAGTAACAAAAAATATTAAAAAATCTGCAGTTTATAAAATGATAGAGAGAGAAAATAGAACGTCTTCGCTTCCTGCATGTTCCTCCACACCCTATCTCTGACCAAGCTGCCAAATTGCAGAGAAATATTCATCAGAAAAAATGAGGTGTATGGTCTCTAACACTTCTTCCAAATCCGAACCAAAATCTAAAAACGGAATTGCGAGTTGAACTAATGTGACTAATGTTCAAAAGAAAACTACGAAACATCAATCGAATCATGCCAATAAAAGAACTGTAAAAACACAAAAGGCCAATGATGTGTCCGAGATATGCCGCAAAGGTCCATTAACCATTCAAGAAATATTTACTAAAATATGCTAGTGAAGTATATCTACAATAAAATGCTGGCTTTCCTCTCATATTTGTTATCCTATATACAGGGTTAGCAAGAAATAAGTCCCCCCCCCATCAGAGGATTCTAGAATGTGTTTTAATGGTCCAAACGAAAATAAATTTGAACTCAAATGATCCAAATGATGCACTCAACATTTATTTGGTACAAATATCCGCCCGTAGATGATAATGTAATACATATTGAAAAATTTAATATGCTTTATAAATGTTAAATAATACAAAAAATGCAGCATTAAAATTGATCAGTATGTCCTCCACTTCATGGTCAACAATGTTCTCTAATACCATACTCGCAAAGCCATATTTTCTACAGATGACCGGAGTAAGTTTGTCGGAATAACAAAAATATGGAGCCGAATGTTGCCCTTCTGATCTGGCCTTCCATGATAGATACTGTCCTTCAGGAAGCCCAACAACGAAAAGTCGCTGAGGGTCACATCTAGCGAACGTGGAGGCCGTACTATTCGAAAATGATGGTTGATCACCCGCGCATCTGTAAAAAATTATGTCTTAGCAATTGTTATATAAGTCGATCAATGCGAAGAGGTGAGCCATCCTGCAAGAAAATGATGCCCTCAAGGTATCCATGATGTTGAAATTATGGGATTAGAAAATCCTTCCGCACATCACGATACCATTCTCCTGTGATGTAACAGATCCATTTATAGCTGTCTTTACAAATAAGATTACATGATAAAGATAGCTGTAAAATCACGCGATACTGTAACTTTTAGTTCTAGAAAGCGCTGCCGAAACTCGATAAATATGGGTGTTAATTCGCTCATTGAGACAAAATGGGCTTCATCATTTTACAGAATACTTCAGGGCCAACTGACGTCTATCACCATTCTATGAAGGAACTGAAGTGCCAAAGTTGTACGTCCCCGTCCCAAAGTACGTACAGTACCCGTCCTGCAATAAGTTCACAAGCTTGATTTTCTTGAAATAAAAATGCAAATCTGTCGTAAATTTTTTCTTACAGTGAACTGTAACATATTCAATACACGGAAGACAACTGGCACGTTAATACTATCATGCGGCGACTGGTTGCTGACTTCAACGACTGCCATATTTTCGACCCTAGAAAATAGGATTCGCTTTCGTCCTCTACCTGGCAGAATGCAAGGTTGCCCAGTTATTTCAAACATCTGTTTAATCTTGAATAGGTCACGTGGACATTGCCCCTCTTTGTATCAGCTTCCTAAAATAGTATTCTTTTACAGCAACAACGAGTTCGGCTGGTTCTGGTTGAGAAATTTCACACGTAGTACGTTTTCTTGTATCGTAGGTATGTTGTTCAGAAATTTAACTAATGCTCCTATATAATCCACCTTCTTTTTAATCCAAAAAACAGTGCTAATAGGCATGCTCTGCAATGCAAATGGCTTTTCAAATTTTCAATACATACAAATACCATTTATTTTTTCAATACCATTTATTCTATAGCACAATCTATTATTGAATTTCGCTCTGAAAATTTTATTTAATGTATGAATGTGAAGTACATTATTTTAATAATCTGAACTTTAAATTTTCTCATTCGGACCAATAGAAAGCATTCTAGAGCCCTCTGAAGTGACAAACTTATTTCTTACTTGTACAGTTAAATGCATTCTAATAATATATTTTTTAGAGTTGAAAAAATCATGTTATCGATTTCTTAATTTTATAAATATTTTCAAATAATTATAGCCCAATTAGCTTTATATTCATTATAATTTTTTCTGAAGATTGACTATTAATTACTACTTTTGCATATTTTTTTCATCGCGTTGTTTCGAGTAGCATTTTTTGATTCTCTTCTTTGCTTTTTGGTCAATCGCATCCCTGTTTTCTGATAAATTTTTTTAATACAGGCGAATCAAAATAAAAAAAAATTATTGCATTACAAAAAATAGACGTGAAATCTGTCGAATGTATTGTATAGAGTGTATATAAAAGAATGTTGGAATTGAAAAATTCTTCAGTGTTTCTATATATGGGCACAACAGTAATGAATCACACATAATACTAGTTTTCCCCTTCTATTTTCTCATATAGTTGCATATTATACCGAATTTTGCATTTAGCTTCATAAAACAGTGAAAAAAAATTAAGTTTGAATTTTAGATATCTCTGCACTGATCGATTGGACGCGGCATTTTTCCCATGATTGTGATGCCAAAATCGCATAATAAATTTCAATTTTGTTGCTTGTTGCGTTTTGGGGTAATGACGTTCATATACATGTTACCGTCAATGAATGAAAGACGACATTCTATAAAATATCTCGGAATTTTATAGAATGCCGAAAACTGTCCTTCATTGTTTGAAATGATAAAACATTTGAAACATTTTATTGAGCATTCTAATGGCAAATGTCAAGCCAGAAAAGTATGAAATGCATTTCCAACGCAAGAAAAAGATTCTGTTTCAAAAAACATGAATAACATTATAGTCGATGGTGATAAAATCTATATGGTGACGACATACTTAACGAAGAGATTGCGTTTCTTCTACCTGTTGTGTGTGTTTAAAAAAATCCAATGAAGTACATGCATGCTCAAACTGTCGTAAAATAATCCATACTTTCTGTAGTCATGCTATTAAAGATGATGAAGAGATTTCATGCATTCTATTGCCAAACTAAATACCTCTTAGATTCTTAGAATAATAGCGAACCCGTTTTCATGACCCCTTTTCATATTTATGCTCAAAAAGCATTTGCCCTTCTATAAAATGCCTATGTATTCTATAGAAGGCCAGCGATTCATACATTACAGGTAACATAACCCCACTGAAGAATTTGGTTCAAATTTTGAATTCAGGTCGACAATTCTACTAATGAAACTAAATCCTAAATGCCATCTATCTGGATTGTGATTTTGAATAATCGTTCTGCATACGGAAGGAGGAAGAGACAGATTACGCGGAAGCGGATTTCGTCCAGAAATTGTTACATTTACAATTTACTTGTAAAGACTAAATGCAGATTTCATGTCTCTATATCTCTGTCTTTGTCTTTTTAATTATTGGTCTCAAGACCACGGAAATACAGGCGTAATTCTAAAAAGTGACTCTTTCGAACTCGGAGAAGTTTGAACTTGAAGATTCATTAAATTTTGGATGATGATGTTAATGATGTTTATATGATGTTAATAATATTTTCGCTTTGTAGTGTTTATAAGCAAGAAATTAATGAAAGGGAAATCTATGAGCAGTTTTTTCATAAATTTGCAAAGCGATTTTTTTTCACGTAACACATATTCAGCTGACGTTCCTTTCATCATGCCCATAGCTACAGAAGAAGTAAAGAAATCTTGGGCTACCAAGATAATAACCACAAACATATTATAAAACTTCAATAGATGTGCTTAGAAGTTTCCCTAACACATATAAAGGTCATGAGAATGCTATCATTCAAAGAGGTTACTAGTTTAGTAACAGAATGCACGAAATATCGTTTCCATCATCTTTATTAGCATGGATATCGAAGGTCTGAATTATTTTACAATACTTTGTGCATCACTTAATTCCTTTAAACACATACAACAAATAACAGAAATGCAAATCTCTTCGGCAAGCATGTCATTACCATCTTGATTTATTTCACCATGAACCATCATTTCTTTCATGTTTTTCGAAACAGAACTCTTTTTCTTCCATCAGAGATGTATTTCATACTTTTTTACTTTATCATTTATCACTAAAACTAAAAAAAGATGCTTCAAATGTTTAATCTTTTTATACATTGAAAGCCAGTTTTACTCAAATATTCTTAATAAACTAGACTCTTTTTCGTACACTGGCATCCGGTGGTTTCAAGATTATGTTATGTTTCAAGACTAGGCACATATTAAACAAAAGCATATTGAACTGTTACCACTGTTTCAGAATTAAAGAAAACTGCGAGAAAATAAAATTTTATGTTATCATTTCAACTTAATTTTTTTTCTCACTGTCAGTCAGAAAAGATAATTAAACGATAAGAGTACAAGGAGAAAGCTAAATAGACCATAATAACGTTACGACGAGCTGGCAAAGATGTTAAAGCCTCCCGGGGTCTAGTCTTAGAAAGCCTTACAAAGCCTCTTTTGCAAGTTCAGTTTTACAAGAAAGTGAAAAATAATATGATGGATAGGACGCAATTTACCATCGCACTCTTTGCACTCTTATGATTAGGATATGTTTTGGTTATATAATTTATCTTTCCACTGCAATAGATAAGGAATTAAAAATCATTGTGTCTCGGAAATCAATTACTCCTGCTACCCACTGATATACCATATTTTTTTCTTTCATTCTGGCATTGTATGAATACTGTATACTTCACTTATAGAGGTATTTTAATAAATAGAAATCCAATATTCATTTATGTGCCTTCTATGTTTATAAATTTACTAGTGACGTATTAAATAAATTCTAAAATGGTGTAATTAATGGTGTAATGGGATTCTTACTTTACTAGATTTTGTTCCAAGAACATATCGACCATCATCTCTTCTACGTATATGCAAATTACGGACCTTTCCATTGTATAAAACACACATTGTGTTTTGAATGTCTTCAGTAGGTCTACTGCTAGGTCTTATGAGGAAAGTACCATCTTGACCAACACTTAGTAAGCGAAGTTGACCTTCTTTAGCTTCCACATCATGAAACCAAGCATACTCTTGTAATGCACTCTGAAACATTGAAAAGTATTTTCACTTTCTCACTATACATATAAATTCCTTTTTGTGAAATAGAATATGCAAATAAGCATGGCAAAACTTCCCTCAAAGTGAACTTTAAAGTAAGCAATCTTTGCATGCAACAAAAGAGTTTAATTAAAGATTTCCTAATATATTCCAGTAATGCAGTTTTCCATCATTTTCACGAAAATTTTCACTATAATTTAATATGCTATCAGATTACCAACTTCATGTTTTTTTGGCTCACAAAGCATTCTTTTTTTATAATTTTCTGCTACAGAAGTTGAAATAAGGTTAGAAAGAATTATTTTCTCCAGAATAAATAAAAGCATTCTAACTTTGCAAATTATTCGCTCTATCTACTTTTTATTAACTTATTTCGATTCTCAATTTATTGCTTAAATGAAATTTTCTTCTTTATTGCTCACAGTCGTTTCTGTTTTAAAATATTGTATTCATTGAAACATACCATGTTTAAAGAACTTAATTGACTAAAAGCAATTTATTTCCTTAGAACAGCTATATATTTTTGAATGTTACTTACCTTTACGTCTAAAATAGATGCATCATTATTCCCATGAGTGAGATTGCTAACTGTATAGAAAAAAATGAAAATATTATGATTATGAAAAGTCAATTCTAAAAAAATATAAAATATTATATATAAACGTTCACTGCAGTCAAATTATATAAATATAAACAAGTATTATAAATAGCATAAATTTTATTGTTCAAGAACTGAAATTAAACCTTTAACAAAAGTCAAATTATTAAAAGCATCACGATGCAATTCATATACGAAGTTCTATTTTCTTCGTTTGCAGCCACAATACACACTTCAAGCCAATGTAAAATATATTCGACCAGCAAAATGCCATCAGCAGCATTGTTTCCACTGAAAGCATAGTGTCTGTCCAAAAAAAAAAAAAAAAAAAAACGATTCTTTGAATTTAGAAAAGAAAAAAAAAATTGTTACCACACAAAGACCCAGCAAATAAATAAGAAAAATGCTAGGAGACTTTCTTCTACCATATATTAAATTTTTTAGTGACTTGATGAAGGGCCTTTTAATTCCATAGATATTTCATATTTTTTTTATTCTACCTTACCTTATAATTAACGCATCAAAATACCACTTATTGTATAGAAAAGCAGAATTTCTTGTTTAGAGATAATTTCTTTTTATTCTTCTCTCTTAAGGATTATTTTTTTAGTTTTTTTTTTAATAAACACTTTTTATGACATTAAATTTTGATCTGATATTTGAAATCTGATAATCAGATCAGATTTCAAATATTCCGTTTTTGAATAATAGTAAAATTACAGAGTTTCGTTTTTTAAATTCATTTTGTGCGATGACTGGTTATTAAAAACCCTTTTCTTGTTCTTAGAATTAATTTATTTTTATATCACTTAGATTGATATCAAAATGAAATGCTAAATATCTCATATACACTTGATTGGAAATATCGCGTATTTATTGAAAAATCAATCATGGAATTAAACTTTCAAAACAGCTGCTTGTTACTGACATTAATTGTGCCACTTTCTCTAACAAAATTTAATTGTTGATAAAAAAATGAAATTATTCGAAGGTAATTTATGTTCCCTTGTTCTGATGGGTTATAAAAAAAGACAAGAGTAGAGAGCGAAATAAACTTATTACAGAAAATGTGTGCAAATCCTCATGAAAATTCAGAAATTTGTCATATCGGTGGATCAGGTTTTCTATCCTCTCCAAAGAATGTTGATGGAAGTGAATATGAGATGGGCCTTAATGCTCCCTTGAAAACTCTTCCTTAGTCTGCACTTTCATTGATTTTTCTTTTAAGGAAAAAAATGGATCATGAATGTATGATTCAACATTCACACTTCAAAGTCACAATCTTAGCATGTTAGTAGAACAACATTTTGCCTGTAATTACAGCATTCCCCGTTTTTATTTTATTTTTTAATATGGGGGGGGGGGGGGGGGGGGGTAATTGCCCTCCCCTGTTAGTAACCCGCCCATCGGCGAGAAAGTGAGAGTTCCATCTGCAAAACTCTTCACCGCTTCGGAATGATTGCGGAGAATTGGGTATTAACATATATGACAATTTAAAAACCATATTAATATATTATAAACAATCGAAATATGCACGTAAAGGTTTAAGTTGACAGAATGATTACGTTTGGCGAAATAGCTAATATATCGTAAATCAATAATATGTCGTCTTTTGCCGATTCATTTTAGTCACTCGTTTTAAGAAATCAAAGTGACGGACACCGACGATATTCTGCAGAGTTCCCGTTATTCAAATGTCGTTCATTCAGTTTATCAATTGCACTACTTTTGTCAATATAACCGACAAGGTGATAGGCGAATAAAATGTCGTATTTTGCCAACTATTTTTGGTTGGCAAAATTCAATGCGACGAATGTCGACAACATTCAGTCCGCATATTTTCAGGCATCTATTTCCAATATCCTTCATTCGGTTTATAATTTGCATTACTTTTGGTAGAATAACCGACAAAATGGCAAGTGAATAAGATTACAATTTTGCTGATTTTTCTTTGTCTTTCGGCTAAGATATCATTATTCATAAAAATACATTATCATTATCCAATAATAGGCATTTATAAATTACTATAGCCGTGTAATTCTTACAGCTCGATTAATTTATTTTTTTATAACTAAAATATTCTATGACTATTTAAAAAAATCCAGAAGATTATGTATTTCGTTAAATTCAAACCAAATTAAAATAGCTAAAAACGTATTCGTCGTTTAAGTTCGATTAAATATTTCTATGAATATGCTACAAAAAGTCAAGGAGATTTAGAGTTACAACATGTCTTTCGATCTACATACTAAAATCTAGAGTGGAATATAATCATATTTTTTTCTAGAATTAAAACTCGGTACAATTAAATCTCAAGAGTCTCATTAAAAATCGACTCAAATATTAACCCTCTTTTGATGGTCAATAAAAGAAACTAAACACAATTTTTTACAAATATCTTAGCAAATTTTTACAACGAGAGAAAAATTAAGGTCAATATTTGAATCAAAAAGAAAACTAAGAGGGTGAAAAATTTTAATGAGCTAATTAATACTTCATTGGCTTGATTTAATATAAAATTAATTATTATGTGTTATTTTGAAGCTAAATTAGAGATATTGTGCTTGCCTCTCTGTTGATTGTATTTTGCCTCCCTTTGTCGGCCCCTTGCTTTTCAAACCATGTAATAAACTCGTTGAACTAGGTCTGTTGCGACAGACTTTTGTCCTTGACTTTTTTCATAGAAAACATAGCTTAAACGTCTTCCCTGATTCTAAAATGTTTTAGCCTGAGAAGCTAAAACATCCAAACTCATGAGATGTTTCAACAGAATTTTAAGGCTTATCTCAAATCACTGGTCACAAAGTTCTTCGAAGAATGGGTAAGTAACTTAGCATAACCAGACTGGTGGCTATGAACTTAGTCTACTGATGAGATATATGTCAGAAATTTTAATGACGATTACGTTTAAAAGTAAATATGTTTGGACATAACTTTTGATAGTAAAATAATTTTGTTTCTTATTTCCATCTTTATTTATAGTATATCTTAACTTGGAAAGAAAATCACCCCTCGACAATTTATAACCATCAATTATATGTCATTTTAAAATGCTATCGGCCTGGTGATTAAAGGCGTACCTACATAAAAAAGGGTGTCTGTGGCAAATACCAAAATAGCATCCTCGCCTTAATTTATTTTTAACGTGACCCTTATTTTTTTTTCTGTTTTTTTTATACCTAGAACTGCAAATATTGAAAATGAAATTAAACTTAGTTAATAATGTATAAAGTATTTTGGAATTGATATGATTTAAACATTACAAATAACTTCGCAATGATCGTTACGTATGAATAGCCCTATAATATAAAAAATAATAAGAACATAATTGTCATAAAAAATATTTCAAAAAATAATTTGGAAGCAAATTTTATGAAATCATTTTGAAAGCTTTATTCTAAACTTACACTATGATTTTTCTCCATTCTGATTTTAGTATTTAATATAATGCTCAAATGAATAGTTGTTAGTATGGAAACTTTTAATACATTAATGAAATACAAATCAAAAATGATTTCTATTTATATCATATTTTAAGAAAAAATAAATCTCTTAATCCATTTATAGAGAATATATATATGAATACTAAAGAAAAAGTTATATTATTTTCTTGCCCTTAGGCATCTTAGGGAAACTCTAAAATTAAAATAAAGGCCTTGTCAAAAAAAATTATTTAAAAGTCTATATAACTGAGTTAATAGCTATAATCATATGCAGAATTATTTCGTACACGCTGATAATTTTAACTAACAAAATTTGCAATTAATTACGTTTAATAGTGTCTATAGCACTCTGGGACAAAGTTTAAAACGAATTGCATGCAATATAAAACCATGCAATTGCACAAAAATTAAAATATGTGATTCAAAGATAAATTTAAATTAAATCAATTTACATGTAAAATTGCACTCTGTTGCAATTTTACTAAATATTTTATATATCAATGTATACATGACTTTCGAAAATTTTGAAGGGTTTAAAAGTGTCGCAAATGTGATAAATACACTTTCCTCGCTTTTACCGACGCGAAAATGATAATAATTTAGTTGAAATCAGTTAACTAATACTCAAAAAATGACATCACAATGTTTTTTTGTTTTTGTTTTTATCGCACTGTCACTCGGATACATAAAAATATAAGCTTTAGATAGCTGAAAGGTCTTTTGCAGCCTGCACTTGATGCTGCTCTCGTCAAAAGTATCAACAGAGCCACTTCACATAATTTATAAGTAATGAAATAAATTTTCGAATGTGTATGTGTGGTAAAAATATCCGATTTATGGTTTTTATTATATCTACGCTATCTTAAATCATAGTATAGATTTTTGTTGCTTATAATTTCCATGATAGGCCCTTTTATATTTAATGAAAGTCATTTCCGGTTTTTCGCATTCAAAAGCATTAGTCCAAAATTCGAAAGATCAGTCGTTCAGAATAGCGTTATCTTTTCTGATTAATAAAGTTTTAATGAACGAAAATAAAATTGATCTTTCGGGTTTATTTACATCTAGATTTGTTCCGTGGTTTTTTCCTCATTTTCTATTAACACTGCGAATTAGAAAACTCGGGAAAATTAGTTTTATTATGAGTACTTTTCATTCATTATTTTATCTTGAGCCATATGTCTCGGTAACATCAATCATAAATATACTTCATGATTCGATTTTAAACACGTATGACACTCTTTTTGAAAGATTCTGAAATTTATACACTCTCTATTTAAGCTGCTATTTTGTCACATAAATCCGAAAGATTTTAAATCTCTTCTCCTTACTTTTCATGAAATGAAAAACGAAATTATCTGAGTTTTGTAATAATTTATTCTGTTTAGCTCTTAAAATAGCCATAAGCTCTAAGCCGGGAGCTAATACCCATAAATTTCTTATAAGCACTTGTTTCTAATTATGAAAGCCTATTGCCTTTGAAAGCTTTTAATTTTCTCTTTTTACTGAAACTGTTTTAATTTTTACAATTCTTGGGAATCAAATCTTATTAGAAGTTTAATTATCTTTTAAAAGCAACGAATTGATATCTTGACTTTGCGATCCGTGGCAACTGTGCATAGGGCTTGTGCCTTGCCTGCTGCACTCTAGTTACGCCACTGCTAATGATTCAACCTCCAGAAGAAAAAAAAATTCAAGTATTTTTTTTTTATCATTCTGAATTTTGTAAATAATAAAAAAATGTAGGATTATTTACGATGTCCTATTAGAAAATTTTCAAAATTGTAATTTTTAGAGATTATCCACGTTAAAAAGAAATATTTAGCATTTTTCTTGATAAATTCACGTAATTTTACTATTAGAAAGAAGATTTTTTTTTCTCTAAAACTGACGTTCAGTTCAGATAAAAACTTTCTAGAGCCAGTTTGTTTTTGATTTTCCATCTTAATACACTTGAATAAACTATAATTGCATATATGAAATTTCATCGGTAATTTTTTTTAGTACCATAACATTCATTGTGTAATTAATATCTTTGGAAAAAGGCAACTTCCCTTTTAGGAAAAGGTTTTGAAAGAAAAGTTCTCCTTCTACATTCATTTTGGTTTATATACTACTACTACTGCCTCTGACTAATCGCCAATATGTATCAAACGCAATATAATTTCAAAAAGGTAATAACTGATACCTTCGCTTGGTGTGTCTGTTGAAATTAATGTGACAGCTAATGGTGTTGAAATCTTTGATGAGCTTGTTACTGATATGCTTCTCGAATTTTTCTTTGATACGTTTATTCCATCGGAATTTCTTTTTTTCTCTGACTTACTCCATACCGAAAAACTCAGGTCCTTAATACTTTGCACCAAACTGTTGCAAGACACAGATCTTTGGATAGGAGCTGCTTTCTGAGGTAGTGCAGGGCGATTCATGGCATTGATTAGCGTCTCATGGTCTGTTGGAAATAATCAGAATATTATTAAAAAGCATTTTTCCAGACTATAATGATTACCCTTAAACTATCTAGTGAATACATGTGTCACCTGAGAGCTAATGTAGATATATGTGAAGAAGAAATTCCATAACTCATAATGCTGTCCCGTAAATATAGAAGCTAATCTATCCCTAACATTTGTATAGCTGTTCTACCCATACTTCGGTTACCATTACTACTCACTATTCTGCTATTTTTTTTACCTTTAGTATGGGTTTGTACACGTGCGATGCAACTAAACCATTAAATTTGCTCTCTTCTTTACTCTAGTATTACTGGTTTCTAACCACACCGTAAAAAAAAATGCTATTAACTTGCTAATTGTATCATAGCATACTTATAAGAGATGTTTATTGCTAATTACAGAACATAAGTATAGGTAAGATCATTGGCAGTTTTAAGGACAACAGATCTTATATCTCTAGGGTTAAAAAAAAAAAGCCCTTTCCTGTTTCTCCACTAATACGAAGATAAAACCAAAACCAACCATACGTCCATGAGTTCTCTTAGATCTAATCTAAAAGCAAATTTGGTTTTAGATTAGAACTAACTAGATTATAGCATTTAAGAAATTGCCATTTGTTAGAATCTTCGTTATTCTGACAAATGTGGTTTTACTTAAACATCGTGATAAACTTTTTTTTTTTACAAACATTGTTTGTTTAAATCTCAAAACAAATTATTAGGTATATTTTTAGTTTTTTTCTTTTGATCCTTCCAAGAATGCTAGAATCTTACTTATGAGGGCATATGAACCCAACTGAAACGAAACCTAATAGAAATTCACTTCAGAATATCAGTGGATTGACATCTACCCGATGTCGTGTGATTGCTGATTAATTTTATACCAAAAAAGGAGGCATGTGACACATAAAAGCACATTTATTAACCACGAGCACAAAAGCAATACAACACTGTACGATCACATAAGCCAGAAAGAATAGAAGAGACATAGAAAAAAACAGTCAGCAGTTATGACATTTACTACTGCTCTTCTGATTGGAGGAGAAGGAAAGACGCGTTTATCAAGCCTTTCGCAACATCATCCCCCCTTTTTCAGAAGCTGGATAGATGCTCAAAAACTAAGTTTAAGAGTCACTAAAATTTAGTCTATTAGGTCTCTTTACTTCATGGTCGAATCTCGACACTTGAAGCAAGTTCACATCGTTGACAAAAGTCTCCATAGATGAGTCATCAGATGGTCATAGCTGTTTTTGAAAATCACTACCACTCACCTCAAGAGGGAATATTCGTTGTATGGGACGAGCTAATGTAGAATGTTGAGTTTTTACTCTTACTGTCCTCACATGTCCATCTTTTCCAGGTATCAACTCTATGACCCTGGCTAAAGGCCATTGAAGACGCTTTTTCACATCATCACCAATTAATACAATATCTCCTATATGTATGTTAGAAGTCTGTGGATGTTGTCGATGGCGCTGAACTAACTGGCCAAGATATTCTTTTCTAAAGCGCTCTCTCGGCACTTGGATCATTTTTGCTCTAAATCTCAATCTTTTACGAAGATGATTCATCCAGCCTGTTGTTTCAGATGTTGGGTTATAGCATAAAAACATAGCTGGAGTGATTGGTGCAAGATCCTGCAAATCCTCTGATTGATAAGTCAATGGACGAGAATTAACTACTTTTCGCATTCACATAAGTTTGTTCTCAATTCTTCAAATGTGCCCTCCTCTTTCATTTAAAACACAATTTTTATTTCTCTTTTAGGTTATTCCTCTAGAAATTCAGACTTATTGTTATGCCCATATTTATTTCAATGTAACATAAAAGAGAAAAATGTTCAAGCGCATCATTGTAGAAGATAAATTTCATAAAACTTAATTTTCTACATCGAGCCCTAAAAAAATGTATGGAGGAAAAGATCCAACTTTTTGATGCATGATTTAAAATAAAGGGTGGGGGAGATATAAATGAATTCTGAAACTGCGATACTCCAAGTTTCTCATAAGTACCAAGAGATAATTGTGTCTCATCTGCGAACACAATTACATCTCTAGTCTGTCTTTCATAACTCCTTTGAAGATGGATTTGATAGGTGCCATAAGAAAAGGACATTTCATGCTGATCCAAGATATTTCAATGAGCAGAATATGTTCTACAATTAAAAAAGTAACTTAAATATTCATGCAAATGATAGTAACGCTGAATCCTTAATCAATGCCTCAAATAGGTTAGAGGAGAAAGTGACATAATTTGAAGATCCTTTGAGTAATTCCTACCTTTTGTGGGATTTTTTCCCCTCCATTTTATGAAAATTACACACTCAGAATTGAACTACACGCATAAATTAGGAATTTTAACTCTGCTTAAATCAACTGACTGTTAAAAGTTAACTTGGTAGCAACGATTCTGAAGTTAACTCCATTGTTTCTTTTATTTCATACAATAAGTGTGCAAAATGTAGTTGAATTAGGAACGGTCGCTTAGGAGGTGATGTGGGACATATAAATATAAGCCAAAAGGACTTATTTACATTAACTTTTAGCTCTGCTTGGGCCAACTGACTGTTGAGGCGTAATATTAAAGAAATCTAAAAAATAAAAAAAACTGTAGTCAGTTAGCCCGATGATTTCATTATATTAATGAAAAAATTCTCTTTCTTTATTGATTTTCGGAATTTGTAAAATTTAAGGTTTTCCTTTCGATTAATTAAAATTAAATTTAATTTAGTATTACTTTTCAATTATTTATTTATTACGGCATATTAACCTTAAGGTGGGTGTCGATTCCTAATGATTTTTACTCGCTGATACATTCTGCCTCTTAACTTATGTTTGCGGGTGTATAAGCAAACGTTTTTAAAATGCGACTTAGTTAACATATCTCTAATTATTCAAATGTCCTCACTTCATTAAAACACAATTCAAATGAGTTTATCCTCAGTTTATTTGAATTTTTATCATTAATATTTACTATGTATAATAATTCAAAGTTCAAAAATGTTTGCATAATAATTCATTGCTAAAAAAAAGTTCTATAATTTTTTAATGCATGTTCAAAAACTTTTTTTGTTAACTTACCAGTAAATCGACGTGGATTTGTAACTTCTTTTGCTTCAAGATAAGAAGGCTGAAAAAAAGTTTCAGATTGCAGTTTTAAAAATAACATTCATTAAACGTTTTATCCATAAAGACAATTAGATTTAATGTTAGTATTTTTTCGATCAGAAAGATAGTACATTTTTCTAGATCAGGGTTTTTCATTTATTTTGTGTTTCAACCCGATTTAATTCGTAAGTAGTGTTTTTGAAGGCAAGAAAAATATTTGGATAGCTCTTTCAATAGTATTTTCTATTTCTTCAGTGATACAATGAATAATGAAAAAGTCGCTTTGATGAGTATATATCATTCAAAGTAATTAAAAAATCTGTTATATGTATTTATATGGTTCATGTATAAATAACTAATGCTTTATTTTTGAATTCTAAAACAAATGTACACTTAATCCACAAAAACGTTTTTTGTCCAAAAATGGGAACATAAGCGAAATTGTTTTAAGAAGCCATATTTTACAGTTTTGAAGGTTTTCCAAGTCCTTTTATTTTCGGGTTTTAAAATAAATGCATTCTTAAGTCGCAAAATTTTTTTGTTCGAAGTGATCGTAAGTAGAAAGTTTTTAAAATGTCTTAATTTAAAGCTTTGACTTTTTTTTTTTTTTTTTTTACCATACAATGAGTTGTGTCGTAATGAGAATACAATGAAAATCGAAAGATAGTTGATACATAATTTGAAACATTTAATTAAATGCTCAAGTTTTACTTCTGAATATTGACTTTTTTTTATCCACTTTAAACATGTTTGTTTTGGCAATAAAATAACGCAGTTTTTAAGTGATTTCGTTTCGACAATTCTGGTGATAGTTTCAAAATATATACTCACCTGTCTTTCTGACGCATCTTCAATCACTTGCTCTGGATCGTTTTCTAATGATCTAAAATAAATAATCTGGTTATTCAAAAAATATTCTTAAGTACCTGAAATGGTCTAGAAATATTATTATTGTAAATGTTAAATTTCTATCAAAATTATTTTATCTCAATAATTTTTTAATATTAAAATATCAAAATGTGTTTCATTTTTTTTTTGTTATAAAACTTCCATCAGGATTAATTAAGGTTAGATAATACACAATTTTTTCCGGCTTTCTCCTTCTCTTTTCCAAGTCCTTTTTAATATTAATTATGATAATTCAAAATTTTGAATGATAACAGAAGAATATTCGTATTCAAAGACAACAGAAGAATATAAATAATTATAAGTTCAAAAGTTTATTTATACTGTACAAAATCTAATTTATCATTTTAATATAAATAATGCATTTAAAAAACTGTTGCGATGAGAATCAATAACAAAACATAGTATATGATTATGTAAATGTAAGATAATCGCATGTTAAGCAGTTTATTAGCAGCGTAACAAAAGCAGATTATATCGTTTCTGATGTTTCATCTGCATTGCCGTAATAATAGCTCTAAAAGCGATCTCGCGTCAGTAATGTTGTTGGTTCTATCTCGTTTTGGAGTAACTTTTTTCATAAGTTGACCGTCTATAAAAATATTTCATATTAATATTCAGAAATCTGTTGAACAAGGTGGCTAAATAAGTCTACTATTGTTAAAAACAATTTCCTGGAGATAGTCCTGTGAAGTTAACATCCATCAGTTTTAATTCCAAGTTAATAGTAAAAGTAGAGCTTTAAATATCTTTTTTGACTCACGTCTTACAAAAACTAGACACTAGATTAAGTTTTAGTTCTCTTTAACTCATCTCTCTTATTTTTAGAAAAGAGTACGTTCCTGTTAAGTAGGGAACACCCGGGTTGGTCATACATTTGGAAAAATTTATAATTTTTTTAGATATTTTCGAATGCTTGATTATAACTACTGTTTTATAACCCAACTATTCATTCATTTTATTAATAAATTTTTTTCAAAACTTGTCGGGTGTTACAACTTGCCCCAGATTTGGGACAAGTTAAAAAAAATATTTAAAATTGTTTTCACTTTATCATTATTTTATTAAGTTTCATATAAACCAGGCATTTGGGCATTTTAATTATCCAACTGTGCTATATGTGCATTGCCACCTATCATAGTGATAACAATTGTTATTAAATGATTTACAGCACAATACAGAAAAAAAAAATTTAACCATTCAACAAAACAAAACAAAACAAAAATCAGCCTTCTTCAGAATTGCAGTTAATGCAAGCAAATTATACACAGCTCCCTAAGTGTAGTTCCAAATTTTTTTAACTAAACATGGAACCTATTTTTCTTCATGAGAATAGTGGATCGTGATGAACTGATTATAATGTCTCGGTGCCTGAGTGCCCCTGATTTGAGACCCGATTTCACCAAAGAACTGTCTGTTTAAGCTTGTTTAGAGCACGGTAAATCAGTCAGGACCTAAAGTATTCCCGCTGATGTAGCTCGGAAGCTTAAAAATTGGGGACGAGCTCAGACACGATCCTCGTCATCTGAAAACTGTTGAAAATTAAATGTTCTGTCACAATATAACCCTAACGATTCTTCAAAATGAAATGTTAGTATAATATATTATATAGCAATATATTGTCGAAGTTGCTGCACGTATCTCCGTAAGCTTGGGCAAAACCATTTTTCTTTTTCAGAATTTATATATTAATTCAAAATCATCTTTTTCGCCCCAATTTTCCTTCATTTTGTCTTTTTGGGTTTTTTTTCATAAACCTTCCTTTGTCCTTTTTTTCTGTTTATATCCCTTTTAATTATATCAATGTTTTTTTTTTCATTGATTCTTTTTCAGGTAGGATAATTGGAAAGGGAGAATTTTTTTAATGAAATGAACTTTTTCAGACACTGTCTGAAATGAATCCTTAGAGATGGATCTGATCTTTGCGGATGAATGGAAAAAAATTATCACGCATATTTAAACGGAAAATCAAACTACATGAATCAAACACAAAATAAGATAAATTTCACAGTTTGTAAAGTGTTACAACTTGCCTCATCCCATAATTTCGGACATTTTTGTTGATTAATAAAAAAAAAATATTGCTATCTGAAAAAAATTAAGACTGTGTTTTAGAATTTAGTGTGCTGGCAAAACAAATTAATAAAAATATTTTTTAAATACAAATAACTTATTTGGAATCAAATTTTATGAAATATCTTTTTTTTCCATTAATTAGCTAAAAGGGAGCACATGTTCACAACCTCTCACTATACGCTTTGATTGGGTACCAACTATATTGACGTACAAGGGAATGCATTAAGAATCGTATTTATTAAATTTTCTGATTTAAAAATTTTAAAACCTCTGACTAAAAGGCTTGTTAACAACTTGTCTCAGACTCTCCTTCTCACTTTTCTCTCGGGAGGGGAGGTAAGGGATTTTTTTTTGAGGTGCCCAATATTTTTCCTTTTTCTTAATTCTCTTCTCACAAATAACTTTCTCAAAAGTCCACCACTCCATATTCCACAGGTAATTTAGCAACCACTCTTCTCACAGTGTTATTTTTTCCTTGGTTAGCTCCTTCAGAGAAAATTTACCACCACTAGAAAAACTAAGTTTTAAAGGACAACTTTTAAATTTAGGTATGCCAATCAGTTGTATTTTCAGAGCGGACACTTTTCTGCTATTCTTTTTCTACAGAAAAATTTATCTAAAGAAGTCATCTTGTTTTAAGTCCTGCAACCTTCTCTAACTTTTCTGTACCGTATTGATTTTCCTGTACTGATTTCCGAAAGAAATAATTATTCCATTAAGGCTAAATCTTTCTATCGTGGGTACAGGGAAATAAAATTTCAGTATAAAAATGTCTCTATCTGCCTCTTTCTATATTAATATTCTTCTCGGATACTTATTTTTTATGGATCTACTGCCTTAATCCTTCTCAAAAGATATTCCTTTCGGTACAGTTCACAAGTGCCCATTGTGAGTCAGACGCATTGTAATAAATTCCCGCATTTCCGTAATAAAACCATTTGCTGATTTTAATCTCTTTATATCACTCTTAAAGTAATTTTTATGAAGTTCAGTTTATTTTCAGTTTGTATTTTTACTGTGGGAAATTTTTGTTTAGAAAATTACACAAGTTGTCAGTTATGAAATATGACGAAATAATTTTTGAGACAACTTTTAAAAGTAGATCGTAGCTTTCACTACAGGTTTGGGACAGTGAAATCTAAAATTCTTTTCAAAATCTCATTAAGCTCCATCAAGTCAAGTCAAGTATTTTGCACAATAATTTTCAGTCAGCTTGAATCCCATTACCTAACAATATCTTATCACCATTGATATTTGTTGGGATGAAGCGAGCGGACTATTTTTCTCGCGTAGGAATATCTATGTGATTACACTTCTGCTTTGTGCTGGTGCCATTCCTCCTGCGAACTGTTTAACATGATGCTATGTGCGTAATTGTCAATACCTGTGTTCTTTTCTTTTCGTTTTCTATGTCTGATAAACGTGCTGTCAAGCAAAAGACCACAAAATAGATGTCGGCAATGAATTGAAAAATTTCCAAATGAAAAGTAATGAATCGGCAAACGATTATGTTGCCAGAGCAAGAGGAATTGCTACGAAATGTCATTCTTTAGGACTGATGCCACACCTAGGAAGCTCGTTTACTATTCAGTGCGCGGACTGAAAGGAAAATTCTCTAAAATACGAGAAATTCTCAAAACGCAACCATTGCGTTTTGAGAATTTCTCGTATTTTAGAGAATTTTCCTTTCAGTCAGTGGACGAAATATTAGAAATTTTACATGAAGAAGAAAATACCTGTTATTCGTTGACAAGTACTCGCGCTGAAGGAATCAATGCGGAAGTGTTTTATTCTAAAAAAAACCAAAAGTGTTGGTGTAAGACTGTTACATCTGCAGACAACCAAATCATATCGCCAAGGACTGGTTTTTACAGGAATAAAAATACTCGTCGAAGTGCTCCATGTAATGAAAATAATCAAAGGCGAAATACACAACAATCAACAAAACGACGCAGTGTTAGTGATTATGTATTACTACTTCTCATCAAGAAAGCCTAAATGATAAAGTATGGTTGTTGGATAGTGGAGCTTCATGTCATATGGCCAAAGACGGTATGTGGTTTGAAGAAATAATCCCTGAAAAAAGGGATATTTATTTAGCAGGTAAAAACTCTAAAATTTTGTGTCAGGGAGTCGGAACATTAAAAAAAAAACTGTAAGTAATAATTCTACAAATTTAACAATTACTAATGTTAGCTGTGTTCCTGAACTAAGATATAATTTACTGTCAGTAATTTGTTTTATGGATAAATTAAATCAAATAATAATTGTATGTTGATTATTGATAAAGATAATAATTTAGTTATTAAAGCATTGAAAAATAACAATAGATTAGAATTATATTTGAACCATTGTATAATTCAGAATGTTATTTTTCTAAGCAATCCTCTAGTAGTTATGAGATTTGGCATTACAGATTATGTCATTTAAATCCTAAGCATATGCTTAAAATGAAAGATTATATTGATATTAATGATATAAAGAATTTTAGATATGAAACTTTTGATATAAGTAAGATAACCAGAAAAACTCATTCTAATACTAACGTAAATCAAAGTTCTGAAATTCTTGAGTTGATTCATGCTGATCTGTGTGGTCCTATTCAACCTGAATCATTTGGTGGCGCAAAATATTTCATGATATTGGTGGATGATTTTTCTGGCATGTATTTTACTTATTTCTTAAAAAATAAAAATGAAGTGTTTAATATATTTTCGCAATTTAAAGCCAAATTTGAAAATTTAACCTATAAAAGAATAAAAAAATTATGAACTGACAATAGCTTAGAATTTGTAAATGAACAACTTGATACTTATCTTGCTAATTCAGGAATATTTCGTGAAAAAACTATTCCATACAATAGTGAAAGTAACGGTAAAGCTGAAAGAGCGAACTGCATTCTTTTAGAAAGGGCTAGATCTTTATTATATGAAAGTGAACTTCCATAAAAATTTTGAGCCGAAGCCATTAATTGTAGCACCCAAGTGTCTAATGTAACCCCACGTAAAGGAAGAAAAAAATTACCCCTTGAAATTTGGACCGGTAGAAAACTGAAATTAAATTATCTTAAAAAATTCGGCTGTGTGGCCTATTTTTACGTTCCAAAAGTAATGAGAAATAAATTTGAAGTTCCAGGAAAACGTCGTATAATGCTAAGATACGCTAGAGAAAGAAAGGGTTATCGAATTTATGACATTAAAAGCCGAAAAATAATAGAAGAGAGATCAGTTAAATTCAATGAATCTTTAAAAGGTAGTACTTATTTGGAGAAAACGAAACCAGAAACTTCGGATATTAATCCACTGATTGAAACTTCTGCGGCATGTAAGATAAAAAAAAAGAAAAAAAAGTGAAATATCTAGTTTAGAAATTCCTGACGAATCGGCAGAGGATGAGAATAGTGATTCATCTATTCTATACCATAGCAGAACTTCGCGTCAGACAGACGCCGCTATGGGGGATGAAAACGAAACACCAAATGGTGAATCAAGTAGTAATAATATCGTAAATCAGATTCCATTTAGACGTTTGGAAAGGCTCAAATCTAAACAAATGTCAGCTAATGTAGTTTATAACATTCCGAATACATACTTATAGGCAAAAAAATAGTGCTGATTGGAAGAACTGGGAAATTTTCATTATTGTTAAATATTCTCCTAGTGCGCTCGAGTTTATTTTAGCTGAGACTGGGATATTTATTGCAGTTTTTTTTTAATGGGGCGCTGAATCCTCTTAATCCTGTTAGTTAATATTTCTCCATAATTAGAAAGTTTTTCTTACCTCACCTCTAATCTTCCTTTAAAAGCTTTTTTTTTCAGTGTACCTTCATTAATGATAGGAGGCGATTTGAGTTACTGATGTGGGGAGGTAAATGATAATTTCCTATGCACCCGACTACAAGAGAAATTTTATCCTCGAATAACTTAAAGACGAAACCGCACAAGGAGTTCTTTATTTCGTTGGATCCCAGAGGAATTAAGCAATTGAAATCTCACAATCAGTTCTTTGAGTACGATTTCTCTAATTCATTGGAGAATCATATAGTCGTGAGGTAGTGTTACCAATTTCTGTTGACTGGTATTGCTTCGTCGCGATGCTAATCTTTGTAGTCTTGAATCATCTTCTATAGAAATTTTCTACATTCTTCCGTCAACCAATCAATAATAACATATGTGTGTATGAGGAAAATTGTGAGTGTGAGGAAAAATGTGTGTGTGAGCTAAAAAGGGAAGGCAAGAATTTAATATTACATGAAACTTCTCAATTTTTTTTAAATTTCATTTTTGGCGTATTTTACAACGATTGTTGAAATGAAAAGCATATTTTTTTTCACTTTTGTTTCTAAAATTTAATCCTGTGTTTTTTCATTGTTGATAATCAATAGTATGTATGTTTCAGTATAATGCATGCTGCAAATAAAATTTTTGAAATTTTACTGTACCTATATTTAAGACTTAGCTTCAGAATCAAGCGACTGTGAGAGTCGGTTTAAAATTTTTAAAAAGTGCCGCTCTTTCATATAATTGAATGTATAGAGATATGGCTAGAAAATTAGATATTCATTGCGAAATAAACTAAATAGTGTAAAAGTTTAAAATGTTCCGAAATATGTTTCTCGAAATTTGAAGTTAAAAAATATTTCCTTTGGAAGCCATTAGAATATATTTACGCAAAATATTTAATTTCAATTTTTAGCGACTAATCACCCCGGCGAACTACCTATTTGCTAAAGACGTATAGTTAGAAATAAAGTATTATTAAAATTTCGAAGTAGCAGAAAAAGGAATACTTTTATCTTCTCTCTCTATCACAGCGACAATGGAATTACCAATATTGTTGAGCATTTTCATTGAATATTCGTGTATATTTTAACTGAGACAAGTTTACTAAAGAAGTTCAGGTTTATTTGTTTGGTTAATGACAGAGTTCCTAGTTGTGCTGCTGAATCCTGTTGATTAGTATTATACTCTCCCTTCGTCATGAGTGGATGAAGGAAAGAACATATAATTACACAAGGGTTTAATTACATATGGAATGAAAGCGATGAAAAGTTCTACCTTCGAAAAATTTAGATGCTAGGTCGGACAGGGAATACTTTGTATTCATGGGCCTCAGATGAATAGGCGACTGAAATATGACAATTCGATCTTTGAGTACTATTTTTGGATTTGTCGTATGAATTGTTTAGTTCTAGTACTGCTCAATAATGCTATTACTTCGTCGCATTGCTAATTTTGAACCATCATCCGGATAATTTTTCATCATAATTTCATTAACTTAGCGAGGATATCATATGTGGTGAAGATTGCAGCTGAAACGGGAAGGGAAGGATAATTACATTGGGTATCTATACTGTAATTACATATGGTGTTGATGGAAAGAAAAAAGTTTTATCCTCGAATTATTTGAGGAGGTTGGACAGAGAATGCTTAATTTAATTGGGTCCCAGATAAATTAATGAATGAAATTTCATAATCAGTTATTTGAGTACTGATTTTTGAATTCGCAAGAGATTCCTATAGTCGTGTAGTAGTGTAGCTGAAGCCAGTCGAATGGTATTGCTTCTTCGCGATGTTAATTTTTGTAGTCTTGAATAATTCTCTAGAAAATTTTTCTTTGATTATAACAATGGTAACGAAAGAATAAACGTGTATGTTGAAGATAGTTGTTGAGGAGAGAAGGCAAGAATGCAATATTACACAAGACTTCTCTCGCCGTCGATTTCTTATTTTCGAGTAGTTGAAGAATAGGAGAAAGTTGGGGGTTCTTTCACTGATTTCTGACAGCTATTTCTCATTAATTTCCTGAATTATTCTTTTTAGAATTCATAGGAGGAATTGTATCGGTAAAAGGTTCAAGGTGTAAAGTTAACTCTCTTATGTCCTTAAAGTTTAGTCAATTCAACGAATGGTCGATTTATTGGCCTTTTATGTGTGAGGGGTCAGTGTAGAGTATTTTATGGAGAATCATTGTGATATTTACTTATTCATTATTTTCACAAACTTGAAAATAAATTAATTTTGAAATCTTCGTTTCGTGGATGATCATATTGTGAACTTGTATCCCTTTGTTACTTACCCAATTTACTTACTCCCTTTTTTTATTTTAATATTGTTGAGATTTTTTTAGTTGTCATTTTCTTTGAGTTAAGGTTTGAGTGGGAAATATGAATCAATATGAAAAAAAAATATATTCTCTCTAATGGTTTGTATTTCGCATTTTGGCAGTGATATATATTTTTCTTCTTATACTCTTGAATCCCTTCCATTGACAGCATATTACACTAAGAATTCGTGTTGAAATAAATTAATGATGTTTTCACGTTCATTTTCGTTGAGCCAAGAAAGCGAGACGGTAGTGAATTTTAAACAAAGAATGTGTGGGTGTTTCCTAAGGCCTCTAAAGCTAAATAGATCTCAAGATTGTCACTTGAGAAAATATTACTATCCTAAATTCCTAATATATTTATAAACAAACAAGCGTCTGCTTGAATGTAATTACGTACAAAAATATTGCTGTGCAGTCATGAGTCATAATAAATAAATAAAACAAATACATTTACACTAAGTTCTTAAAAAAATAACATAATATGAATCTTGAATGTATTGATTAAATTAAAAACGTGTTGAAATATGAAACTTATTTGATCAGTTTATTGGAAGAAGGGTCCCATAAGAAGCACTGTCTAGGGGCGCAAAATGGTTAAATCCCAAACTGGGAAGAAGGGAATTAATTAATTGTGAAATTTGAATTTCTTAATTTTGAATAATTTTTGCAGTCTTGTGTTTCTTTTCAATTTTGACGATTGAAACTAATCTTCTTCTCCATTTATTTTTCTGATTTTAGCTGCTCTTGAATTTTATTTAGATGTTATGATAAGTTGTTAACTTTCGCCAATCTATAAAATTGTTCTAATGCGAATGACTTTTTTACTTCGAGATTTTTCTTGAATTTTAGAAGTAAAATGGTTAAAATCCCATTTATAACATGTTTTGAACTGGACTTTTCTACTTTACCTTTCTTATGCTTTCAAATCACGCTATAAAAAAGAACGCACCTTCCCTTCTGCGAATGTGCAGTAGACAGAAATCGGGACTAGACTAAATTGCAATCCTTCACAATGCTTCTAACTCCAAGGGGATGAAAAAGCGTTTTCCCTATATTCCCCCTGAAAATTGTATCACCGAAAGGAAACTGGTGTTAAATTTTTGATATATTTAAACATTATATGCAAAGTTAAAGTCTTTCTCATTGTCCTAGATGCAGCCTTACGTCCTCTTGGATAAGTAAGATTATTATGGTTTTCCATGAAAGTTAAATTAGTAATTCACTGAACAGGGAATGCTGCGATACCACAGTACCTATAAATGAGTCGTTTTTGAATCTGTTTCTTTCCTTAATGTCTTTACCTTGAATGTTGAATGTGTCGTCAAAGAAAGAAGCGACTGATCTTTCTTCATTGTAACTACTATCTGATGTGAAAGTTTGTTCACTCCCTCATCCCTTTATATATAATGTGGTTCATGAATAAGAAACAAAATAACTATTTTCAAAAAGAATAACTGCTGACATCAAATCTCTGATTATTATGAATAGTTTTAAATTTCGTATAGATAAGGCGCAAAATTCTTTTTTTACAAATAAAAATTTGAACTTTCTGTAGCTATCGTGAGGAATTAACACAATGAATGATTTTATGGGCAAAACTGAAACTTAAAACCATATTTTTCATTCGTCTTTTGACTTTGTTGTTTCATCCATTAAAGACAGCGAAAGAAAAATGCAGTGATTAATGGATGTTTTTTCATGCATTGTTATATAAGATGAAAACACGCATTAGTAGAGTATTAAAACTGTAAAGGAAACTAAACATTTTTCTTCAAATGAAAAACATTGCCTTCCGAAAACTTTGGTTAGTTTTATGACAATATAGGGTGATCGATAAAACCCTTTCAATCCAAAACGGCGTTTTTGTATAACCAGGGAAGTAACATGTACCTACAGTAAAGTGACTATGCTGAATTATTGAGACATGTTATAACTCCCAAAATTGAAAAATGTGTTCTCCGGTATTCCCCCCTCCTCCCAGGTGCATTTTTCAGATTTGTCATTTTTATTTACTTTTTTCGATATTTAAATTTCACTTCGTTGTTGCTTCACTTTGAAAAGCTATGATATTAACGGAAGATGCATTTTACAGTTTTAGGGAGACCCTTTATCAAGTGACGGAATGTTCATAATTTTAATCGCAAATATCTCTACTAGTTTAATTGATAACTCCATGAAAACTTCTCATATGTTTTTATTATGGCTTAGCACGCATTTTTCTGATCGGACTTATGGCTGATTTTATTATTTATTTTTATAACTTCCTTATTTCACCACTAGTGGGGGGGGGGGGCTATAACCTGACTCCAAATTCAGCATAATCACTTTAATGTAGATACATGCTATATACACATGAAGGGTGATCGGTAAAGAACATGAATTGGTGTTCAACATATTTTTTAATCATGCAGAAACTGATTAAAAAATAATATCAAATAATGGTTAAACTCATTTGTATTATGACACATCGATGTTTGAATTGGTTGGGTCTTTAAATTCCTTCACAGTAATAATAAATCTTCACAGTAACTCTGTCGAATTTCAAGGAATGTAGCCGAAAATATAGAATTTCTCGTTTTCTTGAAAGACAAAGTTTGCAAGGGACTAAAGTATATGAAAGAGAAGGGCAATTCCAAATTAAATGTGATTTTGGGTGGCATTTATTTGATCACACAGTTGCCGATATCTAATGATGTAGTTTCTTAGGGGATAGTTAATATAAAATCTCAACCAATATGTAACGTTGGTGCAAAGAAAAGGAGTGTCCAAGAATATAGTTATGTATGAATATGCAGATAGCTAGATTATGTTCTAAAATAAATATTATTTTACAGGTTGTCCAGTTTCATTGGATTTTTGAAAATTATTGTTAAGTTACCATAACGGTGGATGAAGCTTATATACACTTAGTATTTTTAATTTCTGTACCTACATTTTGATCTGTTTAATTCATAATCTTGTTTTGAAGCTGAACAGTAATTGAGATAAACATTATTATTTTGAACCATGTTCTTCGAGCCTATAATTTCTTCTCGATATAACTGTTGTCATAATATTTTTTGCACATTGAGAATTTCTATGTAGTTTTTCTGTCGTAATAAATTTTTGAGAGCCATTTATTAAAGAATTGCATTGAAAACAAACTTAATTAAATTTCATGTCCACATAAATTAAATTTAAAAAATTTAGGGACGATATTTATTTATTTTTTTGACACCTAATGGAAAGGCTTTATGATAACAAAGTTTCTAAGAAATGAAAAATAAAGTGTTCTCAAGTTATCATGGCCAACAGCTGTATTCAGTCCCATTCTAAATAACATTTAGTTAAATTTTTAACTATTAAATTATTAGCCATGAAGAATAAAATCTCATGATAATAAAATCTTTTAGAAATTTTTAACTATGTTTTAAATACTTCCTATGTTTTACAAATATATTTATCTAAATTATTTTCTGTTATAAAAAATTCTATGAAATTTTTTTTATTTATCTGATTAATTACAAAGTTTAAGATTAACTGTATTTTTTAAATTTTGCTATACCAAAAGATAGCTTGGGAATAAACTTTGAAATAAGGAATTGTTTTCTCTAATATAATTATGATGCATTATTGTAATATTTTTTTTATATTTTGTTATTTATTTGTGCTTTGTTTTCCTTCTGCTTTGTACAGCATTGAAATTCTAGATTTGACTCTAAACAATCAACATTTGATCTTAAGATTAATTATTATTATTTTTTGATTAATACATTTATAGATTAAAATCTAAATGACCCATCTATCCATAATTCTCTATCTGTGCTATTTAAACTGCATTTTCAATTATTTTATATTCGGCAAACATATTTTTATTTCACACATGATCTATATTTTTAAGTAGCATTTTACAACATTAATTTTAATTTTATGTAATATATATTAATGTAAATATTAATCAAAAATACCTTACCTTCCTGGCATCGTTCTAATAAGTTCTTTGGGTCTTCCACCATTATGAAAATCGGATTCTTCAGTTGTTTGAAGCCTTGAAATGGAACTGCTTTGAGATCCAGTAACTCTTGAAGCTATAGCTGAAGCTATTTTCTGTTGTGATCGCAATATCGTGCTATCGACACTGGTTTGATTTGTAAGAATCTGAGCTAACCGCTGTTGAGGACTTGGGATCAACTGTTCTTGCAATACTGGCTCCTTAAAAACTGTAGGCTGAACAGATTCTTCAAATATCGGAAGCTCATTCACTTGGCGATTGAATATCGTACCATGGATTGTGGGTGCTTCTTCAGGCCATTTTTCTTCATTCATAGAATCAGAGCTTTCAAGTCTAATTGTATCATTTGGAGATTTTATTTTGCTAACATTATTGGTATTTGATATGGGTAAAGGAGGTAGAGGTCGCTTTGGGACGGCAGGACAGACTGGAATGGCTGGAAGGCTCTTTCTGTTATTCATCTTGTTCAATATTCTGTCTTGTGGAGTCACATTATTATATTTTAAACCAGAATCTGGTGAAGAGATAGAATGTCCAAGTTTTGGATAATCTGGTGCAGATTGTAAAGGT
>JAPMOR010010891.1:616293-632934 GCA_026543865.1 Argiope aurantia | reverse complement strand
GAATACAGGGGAAAGCACTTATTTATTTTTAGATTCTTATATTGAGTTCGTCTGTCTGTAGGCTAAATTGTGTTGATATTATACGTACTTTAAATATCACGATTTCTCTTATTTATATTTGCAGCTAATGATATGTCACGTGAGATATAAATTCTATTTTGAGATACTATTAGTATCTGTATTTCCTAGATTATAAAGTTTTGTATTAGATATAATGCATTTTAATAAATCCCATAATATTTTGCAAACCATACAATTCACTGTGAGATTTAAAAATGTATATTTCAGAATATTATTTGCATTTCATATATAAAATTGCGCAAAGCCGTTAACCGTTTCATATAATTTATGTATCTTCCTTGTTTCAACATACTTTAAAACAAGTTTAGCTTTATGTTTATCATTTTTTGCTCATTTTGTATTTATTAAAAATAGTGTAACCTTTGTGATTTTAAAATATGTATTTGCCATATATTGATTCAATTTTCATGAATTTGTATTTTCAACGCGCCTACTTTTATCAGTCATAATCATCGGATATGTAAAGGATCTTCTGATATGATCTGCAGAGTAGCCTGTTATTATATGTTAATATACCTTTCATTTTTCACCATATTGAAACAGAGTTTAGCCCTGTATTCATGAAATTACTTTTTGCTCACTTTGTATTCATGAAATTGCTTTTGCTTTTATGATCTTAAAATATACACTTTTATATATCCGCTAATCCGATTCAATTTTGATAAATTGGCTTTTTTATTGTGCTTAGTTTATAAATCATAATTATCGGGTATGTATTGGATTTCCTTTCTTTCTGTATTGGAATATTTTTCCTGGTACTTTCACACAAAAAATAAAATATGCGATCTTGCTTTAGAGCTTTAGTTATTCTAGCTGATTAGGTCTCCGATTACCTTAGATAAACGAAAATGTAGTTAATAGAGACTAAATTTTAAGTCATGATTTCTTTTCCTTTTACAAGATTTACTAAAATTATTTATTCGAAATTATTAAAATAAGTTAGCAAGTAATACTACGTTTTAACATTTTAGCTAGCAATTTTATTATCTATCAAACTTCTTACATGGATTTTTTTAAAGGCAGTATTTTTAAGATTTGCGATTGATACTTATTCTTTTCTTTAATATTTTCCCATTCATTATTGTCCTCTGCCGATCAAACCGAAAATTTTCCCAACACATTTTCAATGTCAATTTTTTATAAAAATGAAATCAAGAAATTTTTTTCACATCAATGCTGATGTGTTAGAAATGAAATTGTATTATTATCTTTATCTCTAAAATATACCCCTCGGGCACTTCAAAATGAGCAGGAGATGCTTCCGGCATGGTGGTTGGATTTCGCCTCCCTGGTGGGTACACGAAAATGGGGGGGGGGGATTTGGCTCCTCCCATCGATGACGGGACGTACTTCCTTAGCGAAGGGTTGTACCGTTGCCGGTAAAGGCCCTTAGGACTCAACCACAGTTCCCGCCATTGTTGCTGTTGCAGCGGTCCGGTCATTCAATCCTTCCATGTGCCTTCGAGTGGGTCGGAGAGTCAGTGTCATGACTTATCTCCAAATAATTTCTTGAATTAGGAAAGATCGCGTCCTATCAATGACCTTCCGTAAGCCTTCACATCATGAAAATTGGTTCTAAGGTCAACTTTGACAACTTTTTCTGAATAATTTGGCGATTTAAATAAAGAATGAAAAGCACAGAGTTTGATTTTCTAATATCGGTTCTGTTAACAAATTATTTGTTTGACAGGAGCCTAGATAATCGAAATTCTATTGTATTTAAAAATATGATCAAAATTTATTTAATGGTTTAAGCACCAATTTTTTTGCTAGATTATCATTAATTTTTTTTCTTATAAATTATGTATTGACTTTTGTGCAATAACGTTATTAAACCTTTATTCCCAGTCTTATTTATAGGACAATTGCATTTCCCTTCCGTGATTAAATTGAACTCATTTTATTATTTCTTTTTTGCATAGTTTAAGAAACTAATATATTTTTTCCAAATTCCTAAATAATTTTCAATTGATATTTATCATTTTTTAAGCCAGAATTTGAAGTCAAAGTGTCATCATTTTTATTTGCTTTGTTTAATTTATTTTGGCTTCATTTTTTCTATGTAATGCTAGGAAATCGAAAGTAGGCCTTATTCTTTGATATTTAATAACGTTTTCGCAATATCTGTTATATATATACAAAAAAGTTTTTAATGATATTTTTCGACAATTCTAAAACTTATTAAGAGAATGAAAACCTTTTTTGAGGAATTTTATTTTATAGTAATCTTAACCTTGATGTTTCCGACATAATTTAAAAGAAATTTGCCGAAACCTATTCTTTAAATCAAATTGGGCGTTATCGGTTTAATACACAACAAATTACGTAAAATGAATTTTAAAATGCCATCATGAACTGCATTAAGATAAAACGAATTAGTTCTCTGATGAAAGATGCATGACATATCAAGGATAAAATAAGCGATTAAAGTGAAAAAGTGAATAATTATTTAGAATATTTCTATCAGAGCTTCACATTTTGCGATTCCTTTTTTGAAAAATGGAATTATGATTTAATAAAACTTCTACCTTTTAGAAAACTAATGAAAACACATTTTAATTATATTTATAATTATTTAAGATAATTATGCTTATCTTATTTGAAAATATTTCTATAATATTAAATATGTTATAGAGGCTTTTACTGCTAATTTTAAATCTACCTTTTTTTTGCTTTAATTCTATCAACCAAATTCCAGAATTTACATTCCTATAAATATTCGGCAAAAAAATGTTTATTCGAAATTTTGTTGATGTATCACTTTTCTACAGAATAAAAACTGTTTTCCACCTCTAAATAACTATTAACTTCCCCCCCATTTGATGACATGTAGCTTTAACTTTTTACTCACAATTTCTAATTTAAACAGATGACTTAATAACGAAGAATTATTTTGAATGTGTGTCTGATTATTACTGATGCAAAGTTAAACTTGTCTGCTGATCTACAGAAAGAGGAACTTTGACTTAAGCAGATATTATGAAATAAAATCTTTTATAGCGCATGTACTGTATACATTTAGCAGCAAAATGTTTATTCACTTTTAAAGAGGAAACTGAACTTTTAAATATTAGTATAGGAAATAAGTAAGAAAAATAAAAGAGTAAAATATATACAATTATTAAAATTAATATTTATGAAAAATGTTAGCATTACTTTCTATGTGGAAAAAAATTTGTAATGTATCAAAAAGCAATTAACAATCAAAGAGCATTCGTATTCTGCATAACAAAAATATGTTTTTAAATATTTTCATTATTAATACTTTTTTTGACATGCCATTACCATCAATTACGGTTGAAAGTCTGATTTTATGAAATTATTTGAAATTTCAACTTTTCACTCAAAAGGATGAGGTTGCACTCATTAAAACTACAACAGAGCTATTTAGAGCGGAGACTCTTAATCTTGATTCACAGAAAAATAATACCCGAGTCGAACTTAACTTCAAACATTCACACTATACTAACGCGAAGACATTACTCAAGCTCATATCAAATTTAACATGAACAAGCATATTCATATGGAACTTAGTCTTAAACTTGGGACACCAATCTGTTATATTATCAAAAGATGGTTAATCAAAAAACCTATTCATTCATAACTATATATTTTAGTTCAGATTTTTTTTTTTTGAAATTGATTTTGTTTTGACACATTCGTTTTCAATGAAAGTCATCATATTTCTAATCTTCAGATAACAGATTGTAGTGGGTGATAAGTTTTCTTTGATAAATAACAGAGGAAACACTTGTCACTATGGCAACGTGTTTAAAACCTTTCTCCCTATTAGCAGAACCACTTTATGTAGATTCACAATGAACGTCAATTAGATACAAAGATTTTCAATGCATGAGTCCGTACATCAAGGGGTGTCATTCGTAGCAGTGGAGTAGATACTCAGGAGGGAGGCCATGCTTCACTCTTGAGGGAGGGAGGGGGAGACCACATAGACAAAATGTTAGTATAATTATATATTAATTGTTATAATAATTAATATTAGTATTAATTATATATAATTAATAATAGTATTTATTATAATATTATTAATTATATATAATTAATAATATTAATTATAATCATTGTTAGTATAATTATAGACAAAATGCTAGTATACTCATTTAATTTTTAAATCGAATATGTCTGAAGAAGAGGAAGTACTTGTGCAAAAGGTGCCATTTATTCTTATTAAGTTGTTAGCCTGCAAGTAATTAAATGAATAGCCTTCCAACACAAAACTATGATTCACATGCAATTATTAATTATTTCAGAAAAATATATATAAGTTCAATAATTTTACTGTTTTTCCTTGCATTAAGTCTGTTAATAAGCTGTCAATGCTGTAGCACGAGAGTGGGTAAGATGTACAGATGTATCAGTATTTGAGAAAGGAAAAAAGAGCAATACTTTGTTTGCAACCACTTCCTATGCCGCTGGCGCAGGGGAATTTTGGGATGGCAAAAACATTGCCAGTGAGTTCTTCATTAGTGTTCAATAAAATAAAGAAAAATAAATATGAAAAATATCTACATTCTTTTAAGGTAGAAACTTTGTTTTACATTAACCGCATGTAGCTTTTCTATTCTCTTACTTTTGTTTGGACAATTATTTTTTTAATTTTTCATGTTTTTCGCATCTTTTTACGGAAGATCGGACAAGAGCTGAGTATCGCTGTTCTAAATATTGTTTCAAGTTTTGATTTAATTTAGATAAATTAACATCCCGTTTTAAAGCAACACTAGGGCTATTTGGGGAGGAACCTAGTAATTTTCAACCGCGGTTAGATGACGAGAACGACACCTGAACTGGCACGCATCCTGTACAAACTTCCACACCACATCAGTGGGAGGACGTTTAGCCCTGACGGATTTAGCGTGCAACAGGCCCACTTACACGATGGTTCTTCGTTGGAATCGGGACTCGAACCTAAAATCCTCCAATTCCGAAACCGCGACCTTACCACCTGGCCACCGTGGCCCAAATATTATTTCAAATAAAGAATATCAGCTGATCAATGACTTGCGTCTCGAGATTCAAATTAAATTCAAACATGTATTCATTTTAAAATTTATTAAGTTTAACCCTTTTGTATACAGTCATGTGTCTGAAATGTGTCACGTGTCATCAAGCAACGAATTACTAAATTTTAGTTTTAAATCTACAAAGAAAAAATATTAAGTAATTTAAAATGCAGAAATCATTTAGGAAAGCTTCATTATTTCCCTCTACCTAATATTATTATAAGAATTAAACTAATAATAAATGTTCCAATAGTTTGCGTCATCTAATTAGGAATTTATATGCATTTGTAGATCAAAGGGTTCATGCTCTGTTTGCAAGCTATAAGTAGTCGATTTGGGAGTGGATCTTGTAATAAGCCCCTCCTTTGTGCATTCTTTCCAAACTCCTGCACAACATCAACGAGAAGGCGTTTAATTAACGACAGATTAAAAGAGCATGAAGCCACTGTATAAAATAGATCCTCCGTAAAATGGAGTCTGGAACCCACGACCTTCGAGACCCGAAGGCAAACTTTTACGATGATACCACAAAGGTCCCACTGCATACTCTGGATTTAGCTTTTTGATGGGCTTTCCTATAATTGTAATAATATTATTTTAACTCATTTTTCAATTTAAGAGATTGATTTGAATTAAAAAACAACTAATTGATAATTTTGTTTCTATTATTTAACTAAAATAATTATGCTATTAATCATAATCAAGAACAAAATTTTTGATAACATAGTCAGTAAACAAGATTTTGAGTCACCCATTCTGTATCTCCCGAATGATTTCACAAAAAGTTTTGAAAAATGCTTTCAAATCATAATATTATGCTGAAAATAATTCCTTCACTTTACCTGAATAATGTTATAATTTTAATTTTTTATAGTAATTTCTTATAAAATCTCAAATGATGAATCTACAGATTCATCGTAAGACAATGGCAATTGTTTTCTCTTATTCAATACAAGAAACTGAATGTTAGATTACATTCATCCTCACATGATTTATGCATTTTTTAATCGCTAGTTCATAATATGACAGCAGAATATAAGACAGCGTGCAGTAAAATGTAAGTTGATATGCTAAGTTACGTATATCATAGATCTCTATTATCGAATTAAGTACCCCCTTATCTGGTTTACATGAATAATCTAGAATGATTATCCAGAATGATTATCTTTTACATTCTAGTTAATAATTAGGTTAACGTTCCATTTTGAATTAACACAAGAACTTGATTTTACTTGGGAAAAGTCCCCAGTTTTCGAATCGTGGATAATTGAAAATGTATTCCATGTCTGCCTATAATACCATAACAACATGTGGGGCACGCCCCCTAGAGGGGCGCGAGCACACTAGAGGGAGGGCGCGAGAATATCCAAGAGAAAATATTATTTTTAAAAATTGATTAACTGACTGAAAGGAAAGCACACATACACATAGAAAAAAAATACATTTCGACATATTTAATAACTTATTAAAGTAAAGTAACTTACTAAATCAAAACTTACTTAATCAAAACATACTAAATTAAAAACAAATTTAAAAATTATTAGTGACTTTCTTGGGCCTGTCTTGCAAAGCAAAGTTTTTCAAAGGATGGCTTGATATTAGAAATAGCCACTCTCAATTCTGTTTCTATATTTTGTCTTCAAAGAAGCCACAGCAGAAAATCCAGTTTCACAAAAGTTGGATGTTGAAAATGGTAATAGAATGTGAAATGTCCTTGTTTTTAATGTTAATATATATGATTATTTCTAATAATTTGGAAATGAGCTATTTAGCTACTATCAGAGTGAAAAGAAATTGCAAGCTTGAGAATGGATGTACCCAGTTTTGTTTCTATTACTCGCTTTCTCTTAATAACAATGGAATAACTAAAAATGTATTAGGAAAGGAAAAAAATATTTAGGAGGAGAATGTAGGAGATGAAATTGGAGCCGACTCGCAGATTAAGAAATTTAGACGAAGGATTGCAATTTTCATATAATTTGTCGTTTATTATTCATTTATTTTACATAGATGTCGTGAAGAACACGCTGTATGCACAGCAAATTTTCAAAACGTTGGCGACGATCTTGTAAGCAGGGGATCATACGAAATTATACGATGCCATCACATTAAAAAAGGCTTAAATATCATGTGATAATATGGTAATTTTACAATATTTTTAATTTCCTCTATAAAACGTACAATTATATGCACGTGATTTAAGTAATCTTTGCCATTTTAAATATTATTTATTTAATTGCAGTCAGTTGATCGAAAAACGTAATCAACGGACTTCGCAAGCTGCTATTTTTATAGATCACATTATTTTATTATGAAAGGCTAAGTTCTAGAAGTATATCTTGAATTATAAAGAGAAATTTCAGGTCCAGCAATGGCGAGATCACAATGTTGCCGGATAAAAGAGGAATAGCATGCCTACTTCAAAAGTGAGTTGAAAACAAAATAGTGCCAAAAAAATATAAACTTCTTAATACAAACAAAAAATACTTTTTTTTTTATTTTAGTAACCACACTGTGCAAAACGACGTATTTTGAAAAATTTTGATTATATAAATAAATACAAAATTAATACAATTATCTAATTATGCAGACCCCCTATGAAAAATCACATTTACTTTTTAGAGATTTCTTTATTAATAAGTGCTATTTCAACGGAAGTACGAGAAAAAATAGCATAATCCTAATGTTACAAATGTTATTATCAAACCCTATTTTTGCTTTCACATAAAACAAATAATAGATTAACCTTTAAATATAAGGATTTTCAATGATCAAATACTTTTGCAGCACAGACTGTGTTTATTTATAGGTAATGCTATAATATTGTATTTCACTATCTCGTGGAAATTGCGAGGTGCTAAATTCAATCGATGAGTTTTCAATCAGAACTGATCATAAATAACGCAGCTATAAATTGTTAATGGTGCAGAATTGATGCTATAATGAAGTGGTATATAAAACAGTTTCTCATTGACAAAAGGTAAAACTTAATTGTAAATAGACTGAGATATAACAATTTTATTTTTACAAACAAAATCTATTAAGAACTTCCCGTTTAAAAACCAGTATGTTTAGAATTATATAATCCCTTCTTATACTTAATGGAATGTTTTTAAATATGCTGATAAAAATGGGCATTATTGGTTCCTTTGTCTTTTAAATCTGTCATGTTTTTCATGAACTTATTGCTTTTAATTTAGTCAAAATATGTTCAATGTATTTTATATACAGTAGGAAAATATGAAATATAACATCATTTATCATTGAAATGAAGAATTTTGGAAAGTATAAATATTTAAAAAACAAATATATGACAAAAAAACTGGATTCGTAGATTATAGCAAATATTCATTTTTTCAATAAACTTTTTCTCCAACATTTCTTTAAAACTATATTCTTAACGAAGAAAAAATAGGTTGGTTATACCTGTAATGATAAATGACAATTTAAAATTTGATACCAAAGTTTAATTTATTCTTTTGCTTCAAATTTTGATAGAAAAAAAATAACTTTTTCTATAAACAACTTTTTTATATTAAAATAGGCATATTCCTGGAACATCTAAATTATTTCAATGCAATCAAAAATAATTTACTAAATGCAATTAAAAATAACTTGCCAAATGCAGTTATAAGTAATTCGCTATCAGAACTAAATTGCATCCAATTATTTGCATTAATAGTTGATCTTTTTAAAAATGGAACACTAAAAGGTTGCAATTCAAAAGGAGTCAATCAAATATTTTTGATATGAAGCAATAGATATTTGTTAAATTAAACTTCTTAATTAGAGTAAATTAGGTGTAGTATAGTAAATCATAAATAAAACGTACTTTTAATTGGTTTTAGATTACGAATTATTTATAATGATAATATATTTCAGATTTGTTTTCTTTTGACCAATAACTTGGTTATTACTGACTCAATTATTGGAATAGTGTGCCTTTTCTTATCATTTGAGTCATGTGTCAACTACTTGTCAAGTCACTATATAAACACCCCAATGGTTGACATAACAAATATCATTATGTCAAAAAATTTTGTAAAGACATTTTAAATTTTAAAGTAAAATTTTGGTTTCTATTACTTTATTTTTGTTAAAGTTAATCAGTCCTAAATTCGGCGTAGAATTATTTAAACCAAAGAAATTTTTTAAAGAAATAAATGCCCCAAGGTTTTTCACTAATAAAAAAATTAACATTCCACATCTTTTCCATAATGAATACAGTTTATTTTTTTTAATTATTTTTTTAATTTTATAATGCAGGGAACAATTACTATCACATTCATCCTAGAAATAAAATTCGATTGCTTTTTCAAATTACAAAAACTACATTATGGATATGAAACTAAATCGTACTTACCGCAAACTGTGCCATTTTTATCAAAAACTTGGCAGACCTTTTTCAGTTAGACTTTATCCAAACTCTGATTTCCGATTTACATATTATCTTACTCCGATTCGAAAGTTGGGCCATCAAGTTCGCGTGTTTTCAAAGAACAAACATTATTTTTATGGTATTTTTTTAACAAAGCTGGGACGTATAAACTCAGTGAAGTTCTAAATATTTGATGACATTGTACGGGGACAGGAGAAAAGTATTATCCTTCGGATGGCAATAACCTTATCAGTTTCACTGATAAAAAATTATCATTTCCTAGACTTGGTGTACAGGAAAGGAAATCATTGGCTTTTTTATATCTGTCATTTCACTACAAACTTTTTTTCTATTTTCTATTTTAGCTTTCAAATCGATATGTGTAACATTGTTGAAGATAAATGTACTCTGTCGGAATCCTACGAGTTGAAAACTATATTAAAATACTGTACGATAACCTCATTATAGCTCGGATATTTTTAAAATCCATGTCTCATAAGGGGTTTTAACTCATTTAATACTGAATAATGATCATTGTTCTACTTAAATTCTTATCAAACAATATAAAAGTGAAAGTGAAATTTGACACTCTTTAAAAGATTTGTTTTTACCTTGGAAGTTTGGTATTCCCTGGTTGCACCTGGATTATTTTAACCCATTGCACATATACGATACATCTGACTAACATGTATAAAAATGCATATTTTTGTCACTTGTAGAAAATTTCGAAACTGGAAATTTTCAGAGGCAGCAAATCAACTTGGTTGATTGATTGATTAATTTTATTAGTATCTCGTTTTGAAGCTATCCGGGGGCTATTTGGAACTATCCTCTAAATTTCAACAGCGGTCAAATAATGTAAATGACTTACCCGACCCTTCCTCCAATCTTAAACTCCATTCTAACGGGAAGAAAGTGATTCATAATTAAATGATAACTCCCTTCTAAACTTTTACATCAAATCAGTGAAAAAAATTCCTTAATGGTACGGATTTATATTAATCTGACTTTTTAACACCTTCGTATTTGCGATATGTATGACTTGCGCATCGAATTACAGGGTTTTTTTTTATATTTAAATCCGTAATTAAGTCAAAGTATCAATTTACTGCAAAAAACACTTTGATACGCATAAGTACTTTAAGTATTCTTTACTTTTGTATACTGATTGAAATAGCAATAAACATCTCAAATGGGATTACTAATTAATCCTATTTGAGATAAACTCGTAAGGAAATGGAATAAAACCTGATTATTATTGGATTGAATTGTAGAAGGTTAATATTAAGATAGTTAAAATATCTATATTCAGAGATTTCTCGACGGGGAGGGGGGGGAAGACATGCAAATATTTACCCAAGAACCCAATTCGGCACTTGGTGCCCGTGAATGCAGATGTTTAAATAGTTAGCTGAATAATTGCTCAAATGTTTTTCTCGTCAATACTGCCCAAAATATAAGGCCAATCTCCAATAGCTTACTTAATTTTATAATAACATTAAATTGAAAATTAACAGATTAAGGGCAGATGTCAGTCACCGGTGGCAGTCACTGAACTTTCCCTTCGTATCTCATGAGTCCGCGGTGACTGACGAGGTACTTTTCGTCATTGTTGACTGGTGATATACTTCAAAAAATGTTATTCTCTTAATAAAGTTTAATCTGAAGTTAACAAAATAATGCACCTAAATGCAAGAAAGTCTCATCGCAACTTTACATTGATAGCGGGTTGTCAACATATCAAAGAAATCAGATATCGCGAAATAGACAGAAAGGACGCCTATTTTGGCGTCCTTTCTGTCTAGTGTCTAGCCAAGGCGCTTAAATTGTTAATCAAACACATAATTTGGGCCAATTCGTAGCAGTTTTCTTTATCAGTCTGTTCAACTCATTTGCATTGCTCTCAACAAAGTCATCTAAACTTTGGATGGAATATTTCGAATGAACTACAAACTTAAATGAATGGAGCTGCAGATGCAAGATGCAAGTCTGCAGATGCAAGACTTCACATCGACGTAAACTATTCTAATTCTCGTTTACTAGTTGTCATATCTGATTAGGCGAAAGTTAAATAAATAGTTATTGTATTTTTGAAATGGCTATATATATTTTATATTTTTAGTAGTATATGTAATGATATCTCTGGATCTCTCGCTTTTGAAATTTCTTGCTGACTATTATAAAACAGCATCATTATCATTTCTAAAAATCTGCAAAATTTCTCCTGTTGATTTGGAAATGTCTTGACACATCTATTTGTTGAAAGATTGTATATTATTTTTAATTGTTTCTATCGATCTAATCGTCATGTTACTTCTATTTCAACTACTGTTGTAAAATGCCATTAGACAATTTGCAGATCAGATGATTTTTATATAAAGTGAGATTTTATTCTTATCAAAAATAAGTATATTTAATCAGTTGATATAAAAGATGTAGAATATTAAGAATAATTTCTTATTAGAAGAAAGAATACTTATGTTACTGGATTGCGCTTTTCAACGAATCATTTATATTTCATTGTCTTTCTTAGGTTTAATGATCGATGTCTATATATGCAAATAATTGCATATGTATGAATTTTTAAGGAAAATGTAAGCATCAATTTTATAGTTTAAATAATTTAGATTTCGTTGAAAATAGGGATTTCAAATAAGGCCATGAAAAATTGTCCTATTTATAAACGACAATCAAATATAGTAAAAAATGTCGGTCTTTCTAGTTGAAAAGTATTTTTTATCGACGAATTAAAACGAATGCTATCTCATTTATTTAAGATATTATACTTCTTAGAATTACTATCTTATCCGTGCTGCAAATACGATTTTACAATTTTCCTGAAATATGATGTCAAAGGAAATAAATCATTGAAATTAAGCTAAATAGTAATCAGCCAATTACCTTAAAGATTAAATTAAAAAAAAATTTTATCTTTACTTCTGCCTCAGCAATAAGAGTTTGCACTTTGATAGATAGCTGCATTTTAGAAATTTGGAATACAGATACTAGAAGTGGTATCCATCAAAGCTGACATTGAATATCTGTATTTAAGATAATTTTCTGCTCTTGTGACGGGAGTGTAGACTTCTTTCCTTTGAAATGTACTCATTTTTATATCCCTTCTACGGCTAAGTAAATCCTCTTTCTTTTGGAATATTTGGAATTTTTTTATATTGCTAAAAAGCTATCCTTTATTCTTTCATGTTGGTTTGTATGATCAGTAATAGCAATTATCATGTGGAATTAGCAATAGTAGCATCAGTGCCATTCTCATTCCCACTAAACAATAAGCCATTTGCTGTTATCGCATAACCTTATTGCATATAGATAAATAATAATAAAATTTAAAAAGGAAAAAAAGTTATACAACCTTAATACAAAAGTATATTTTTAAAAATCAGATAGTATATTCGTTGTTTATATTTGATACAATCCTTCTACTTGCCTTCTCACATTCCTTTCTGTGGTTTCGGGTGCCTGTAATAGGGTTCGTATGGAAAGATGAAATATCGCAAAGTTCATATGCAAATTAATGATCGCTTGATATTTTTATTTGCTTTTTTTTAAATGAGATTGTATTGATTTCTGTATACATATTGTTGTCTGTATTGCAGATGAATACTGTTACTGAAAATATTCAGAAATGCAATTGATGTTTTAGTTTCTTTATTATAATAAAAACACCTCTTCTTTAGATTGAATCAAATATTTGACGCATGAATTCAGTTTGAGTATTAAAGCTTCATATCAAATTTCATATATCTAGCTTGTTGCATCTCTGATAAATCTAGTTCCAATACGCAGGAATCGACAGATTAACAGACAGTGAACGGTTTGACGAAGTTGGCTCAAAATTTCATACAGATCTTTAAGTCTTGTTATAAACTCTTATACCAAGTTTCTTCTATCTATCTTCTTTTGAATTATCATGTTTGCATGCACGTAGTTGGATAGACAGTTCATGGTTCGAGGAGCATAAGAAAGAGTTCCAATTTCAACCTTAACCTCTAAATCCCTCAAATCTTTATCCCTGTGAAAATCTGTGGGAACATCTCTATCGACACATCAAACAGAAATAGATTTCACCTCGGAATCTTCAGGAGATCGAGAACTGCTGTTCTCATGGTCATAGATGCCTGTCACTACTTTCCAAGCACACATTGAATCCTTACCCCACCACTTAACTGCTGCTTTTGGCTGTAAGAGGTGACTATTCCGGCTGTTAGATAGGTGGTCATAATAATTTGACTCATCTGTTTAGTTAACGTGTTAGAATTATGGATGTTTTGAATTAACAAGCAATTAAACTCAGTTTTCAATGACATATTTTGTTTTGTAAGTCATATTTGTAGAAATATAGAAGTACAGTGAGAAACAGAATCAAATTCTCCCCCTTTCCCTTGGGAGGTTGAGTTTCTGGTATCCATTGTGTGAAAGTAATCAAACAATCTTTAACATTTCGTAAGCGGGGTGATTTTCCACTCTTGGGAATTTGTAGTAAATACATCCAGTTACTATTCATGTTTCTAACAAATAAGAAATTACAATCTATCGTTTTCAAAGTTCATTCGCTTTCAAACACGTATAAAGAATGACGTCTGAAAACGTCGATTAAGTTCAATGCTTGAAAAAAAAGTAAATACAGAAAGTAGGATTCTTTCAACAAAGTAGTATGAAGTGTTATATATTTGAAACAAGAATCAGGTGATATCGTCAACTTATAAAAACTGGACTATCTTGGGAAATATTGTATCAAACGTACTATTGTAGATAAAGACTTATTTAAAAGTTTAATTTAAATGTTGAAAGAATGAAAAGAGTTAAAAGTCATTAAAATGTCTCTATTTTCATATAAAATCCAATACACTGGATAAATTCGAAAATCTAAACTTGGAAATCCTCTACTTAAGGTTAATTAGGTTGACTAAATGAGATTTGAAATGCTACTACTGTCTCGATTCATAATGATACATTCAACAAGAATATGTTTGACAGATAAGTAACATCTACATATCTAGCGAATGGGAAGAAGTATAGTGGTGTATAATTAATTTATATGTAATAGAAATATGTATTAGCAAGGATTCTGATTCCATTTGAGAGCTTTTGCCTTATTCCTTACATCCTTTCTTTTCTGCGCTTATATTTAGCATTTAAAAAGAAGAATATTTACGATCGAGTTTTCATTCGTTTCTTGATGTACTAGAGGTCTCTGTACAGAGGTGGTTCCCTATAGCAATACAATATTTTGATTTTAAAAATTTTTTCTACTTTTAAGAACATTAATCTTAGCCTTTTTTTAAACTTTTTTTATTCTTAATACCTTAAAATTAATTTAATAGGGGTTTTTTTAGTGCGGCATTTTCTGGGCCTAATCCTTTTTCCAGTCGAAAAAGATGAGAGCTCGGAACAGCAAATCATGCTAATATTATTTTATTTATTGTAATAATCTGCGCTTAAAGTGTTTTTTTTTCTTTAATTTTCTCCTTCGCTTTGAAAATTATTCCTACGCTCAACAGTAATTCGTATTTTCATCTGTACCATTTTTGCATTTTTTAAAAAAAATTATTGTCTGTTTTTTCAACTAGATAAATGAATAAGTAAGGAAATTTTGATTATACGATTAATACTCTCAATTGCTCCAAATTAATTTTTTTAATTATGTTTCCTGCATTCGATATAATCATTTATATAACAGAATTTTCTCTGATTTTTTTAATTAGCTGTGAAACTTTAAATGATACATTATTTTTATTGTAAATCACCATCCTACGTTTCGAAAAACAACAATTCCACAATAAAAATAAGGAGCAATAATTATAAAAATAGAATATTAAATAACACATTCTTTATTCTTGTATATTTCGGAAGACAAATTCAAAATGTCTCTTTAAAATCTTAATTTAAACACTAACTTAACTAAATTTTTATACTGCATATACACATTCTGTATGTTTTGTTTGTAGGAGAATGTTTTCTAGTCTTCTCATTGCTGATGACTTCAAAACGGCTTATCTATACCTTCGGATCAGTCAAGAGTTATCATAATTTGAACTTTGAATTTTACTAAGGTCGATACCGTTCCCAATCGCATATCTAGATACTATTCTGGTAAAAATATAATATAGAGATGATTTACTAATTTGTAAACATACTACTTAAATAAACTTAAAGACAGTAATCTAGTTTTGTATTGACCTGCTCTTTTGCACAGAAATAATGCTGTGTTTTATTGAATAAATATGATAAAAAAATATTCAGATTTTATGTATTATTTTACTTTAGAAATAGCTTCCTTTAATTTCGATTTAAGATAAAAGGAACATCCCACTGGTTCACCATTATCTCGATGAAGAAATATTTTTGAAGAAATTCCCTCAAGACTTGCATTATCTGTAATGGGAACTTATTCAACAAATTCAAATTCATTGCGCTTATCTGATACATTTAATATATTTTTTTCGAATTATTTCTATTACAGTGTGAATTTGCGCCAGTAATTAAGAGATATGCACCGTTTACTTTGTTTAATTTTTTTAGCTCAATTGTTTTTGAATACGAATTCTGCAACTATTTTAATTAATTTTTTAATCTTAAATAATATCCTGGAAATACTAAGTTACCTTTACAGTATCAATAGATCAGATGATAATCGAAATTATAACTTTATTGTAATTAAGTTTTAAAAGATCCTGCATTAAAGGTTTATAAAGTAAATTTTCATAAGTTGGGACTCTATTTTTCGAAGATGTTACTTTTATTTACATAAAATTATAAATTTCCTTTCTGTTAATAAATTTTATGCGCATACATTATTGCGCATGTTTTTGCCATTTCTTTTTAAATCGAGGAAGAATAAATACTCTGATATATCTAATTGATACTTTATTGCTTGATTTTTGTTTTATTAATTGTACAATTCAGTTACTCATCTTTATAATAGAAAGCAGTCTTTTTTTCCTATTTTTAAATTGCGTTAAAAACCGATAATTTAATAAGAAAATTAGACAATATTAACTGACAACTAAACATATAAAAGTGAATTCAGGCAATTTTGTTGGATAAATTTTGTTAACAGAAATTAAGAATATATATATATATATATATATATATATATATATATATATATATATATATATATATATATAATATATATATATT
>JAPMOR010010891.1:566969-616193 GCA_026543865.1 Argiope aurantia | reverse complement strand
ATATATATATATATATATATATATATATATATATATATTCGTTTTATAAATGCAACCATAAAATGTTTAAAAATCCATTCTTTTCTTTATTATTTATTTTAAGTTAATGTTCAGTAACTATCACTCTATATTTCACCACACCTTGTTTGAAAACTAATACTATTATTCTACATTTAAAAGTAAAAGCAAGGCAATTAAATGTTTACCTTTAGTGAAAGGGCTTGATTATGTAGTAAATGCGGGTACTATTCCACCAACAAAAGCGGCAAAACTCCTTCCTCCCCTCTATTGCTTCGTGACACTCTTCCTGCTTCCCTTTTCTTTCCCTTCGACCACTTCAAGATTGTCTTTTTGGGAAAGATAATGTGGAAAGGAAAGGGTAAAAAGGAAAAGACGAAAGAAAATATATAGATGAATTGGATGCCAATAAGAATTTTTTGTTAGATAGCAACAAGAAATGACGAGATTTGTTTGAGATGACAACGAAGAGAGTTATAAAAAAATTTATTAAAACTGGAGACGTAAGCAGAATAGCAACAGGTTGATTCTTTTTTATAGAGTGGCAACAGATTCATACTTTGGTATATATTCCAGTCCCGTCCAGTTCCAGTTTCGTTTTGAGATCTAGCTCTCAATGTAAGTGCCCAGATTCAAAAAAAAAAAAAAAAAGACAGAGAGAGAGAGAAGCAAGGAAAGAAAAAAAAAGAAACTTTCTGCCAAAACACAGAATGCTCGAAAACTGAAGAACTTTGCTTTTTCTTCAGACGCTATTCTTGGAAATCATCTTCACCTCGGAAATTTCAAATATGTCATTGTCTGCTTTTGCCGATGTCTGTTGCTGAGTCTGATTTTAAATTTATGTGTCACTAGCCATCTATTTGTTTAAGTGCATTGTCGAAGCCATACATATACATATCCGAGAATTCAAATCTGGAAGAATCGGACCGTATCTTTAACACAAAAATAATAAATAAAACACGAAATCATCCTCAATCCATGCCTGTGGCAATCATTGTCAAACAAAACGAATTTTTTAAATATGCCAAAAACAATGAGGATATTAATGTCATTGATAAGAACCTCGGGATTTTTACGACGTGGGTCAACGAAGAATCCTTTGGCGATTTTGTGTAAAGAAAGATTTATATCACGAATTTTCACAGTCTATCTGCTTGTTGAGTGAGTAGCAGTAGGCACGTCTCAGCTAAATTCAGAAATAAATCGCTTCAATTGCTACTCGTATTTTATTTAGCAAAATATTTCTAAATGTTCCACGAAAACAAATACGTAGTAAAGCTCCGAATGTCTGAGCCACAGTGGAATGTAGCGATATTTAAATAGTACTAATTACTTTATTGCTGGAATTTTTTAACCTCGAACAAAATATCCGACTAGTTCAAAAACAGTACTTCCTATGGCTGCGAATTTTTAGAAGGAATCAATTAGTCTACAATTATGTAACATATAATTACGAAGGATTCTGGAACGGTTGAAAATAATTTTACATTTTTCAACATCAACTTTAGACAATCTGTAAGAGATCTTGTACAAACAGAGAGTGATATCATGAATTATGTAAATGACGCATTTATCTAAATACTTAATCTTATAAGTCTAAATATGTAAATATTATTAAAAATGTCAAAGAAATGGATGTAGCTAGTGGCTTGTACGAATACGAATATGTTAAATAAAAAAAAAGCTTTGTGCTTTGCTTCCTTTCTGCTTTTCTTGCACCCCAAGAGTGTTCATTGATAGCAATTAAAATGCATTCAATAATTTTAAATCCATTCCATTGAAAAAAATTGTTTGAAGATTTGTTTGGAAATAGATTATTTAAAATACACTTTTTAAATTTAATTGGGAATGAGTAAATATAATTTTAAAATAATATTTTGGATTTTTCAGGTAATATTAATTTTATGCGAAAAGTTTTTCCAATAAGATATAATATTTTTTTCAAGAAAATTCACAAAGTAGAAATTTTTATGTCAATTTCAAAAAGACTTCTATATTTCAATATTTTTTTAATTCTTCTAATTGATAAATGCAAATCCTAGAAACTTTTTTAATGATTCAAAAAAGATTTTCTTGATTGTTTTTTATTCATCAATCCCTAATTCATACTCTTTAAAATAAACTATAACTATAATTGTTATACACTAAAAAGGGGGGGAAATGCACAATGAGCAATACATTAAAAATTTATTTTTTCTGGGCCTTTCTAAAACATTTTCTTTAGAACGCTACCCTATCTTTCAAGCATTATTTTTTATAGTTTGATAATTATGAATAACTAAAAAATATTTGGCAGATTCGAAAAAAAGAATCATAAAATTGCTTATCTCGAAAATGTATCGGATATCAATGCAATAACTTCATTCAAAATAAATGGCAGATGAAACTATCAATTAGTAAAATGGGAAAAGAAATACGCAATAGTCAAACAATGAAAGTTCAGTCGATTTATTATATAACGTCTTTTGTATTTGATAGCTGTAAATAATCATCGAAAATGGTGTGTGATCAGCGAGCGGTCATTTGGCGAATCGGCCTTATTTGGTCTTATTTGAGCCCTCCAACAAAGCAACGCAAAAAGTATGATCATTTTATCTTTAACTCCTATAACAAATAAAAAGGGATAAAGGGATAGTCATATCACTGACTCTCCAACCCGCCCGAAGGCACACGGATAATAAATCCTGAATGACCGGACCGCTGCAACAGTTACACTGGGAGAAACTGGTTGAGTCCTAAGGGCCATCACCGGCCACGGTGCAACCCTTCCCTAAGGAAGTACGTCCCGTCATCGATGGGAGGAGTCAGGCCTCCATCTTTTCGTGTACCCTCCTGGGTGGTGAGATCCAACCACAATGCCGGAAATATTTCATCCTCATTTCGAGGTGCCCCCTAGGGGGGTTCTAGGATAAAGGGATAATGAAATAAGAGAGAACCTGAACTTGTACTTGATGAGTAGGTGGTACAAAAAAAGCTTGCACTTGGTGAAGCAAAAAAAAAAAAAAATCTCAATTGTTCCGGTTGTCGAAAAATCTAGAAAGAGGTTCTGCAGTCTATATAAAAGAAGAGCAAGTTCTCGCTTTTATTCAATTCCAAACAGCCAAGAGAAATGTAGAATGACTGAAGAGTGTGAAAAATTCGATTTAGCACTAACCGACTATCCTTTTGCCCCATTAGACTTTGGTGATGTCGTATTGGACAATGATGATTTTTCTTCATAACCAAAAAAGTGAAGTTTTAATGTAAATTACACAACAAATTCCTTTTCCCGTCGATCAAGTTTGATCATATGCAAAAATTTCATTTTTCTGTGAAATATGAATACTGTTTGTTTTATAGAGTTTATAGAAGAAAAGTTAATTTACAAAAGTGTATAAGAATTCACAAATTTCATCATATATTTTCGGCTATCATGACTAAGCTATCTCCAATTCTTGCGAAGTCAGAGAAAAGAAAAAAAAAATGCCTTTCCATCTCTATCTAAAAGAAAGGAAGTTACAGCAAGTGTTTTCTTTGATCGAGTAGGATCTCCACTTTTGAATCAAATCTGAGAAATTTTTTTGCAATGGATAAAGATTCTCGAGGAAATTATTGTCCCAGGAGTAGTTGAAGAGTTCCCCCATCAATGGAAGAAGTTATCAACTTCTTATCTTCTACGGAAAGTAATTGTTTTTCCAAGACAGATATTTTCAATTTAAGAGTGCCAAAACGACTTGAGTCATTAAAATTAAAAATATTTGCAACTGAATTCATATGTTCCAAAGATTAAAAAGAAAGCATATTTTTTATCAGTTTCAAAGACAACTTCCTTCTAATACTTTTCGACTATATAAAACAATAAAAAGATATCAAATTATATATAAATGTATTGGTTCGCTTCACTCGGTAAAATCAATGAAGGTGAAAGTTGTGAACTACATTTTTGTTTTGATACATCCGCTTTACTCCAAGGAGAATCTGTCAGCAATGATGGATGTATCAATAAAATGCAAGACGTTTTTATTATCGTTTCAGTCTTTTTATTTATTAAGTAATATATACTATTTATTAGTATACTATTATATACTATTTATTAAGTAATATATACTATTATTATTCTAGCTCTCTAGATATAAGCACATAAACAGCTTTATTCTATGACAAACTTTTTTTTTTCAATTTAAAATCTTTTAAAGTACAACTCTTTTATTGGATTTGATGCTCAGGGAACAGGTTGGATTTTGAATGAAATTGTTTATTCAGAAATTAAATTGGCAAAATATCAACCTTTCATTTCCTATAGACTTTCATGTTATCTATCTTATGTTGATGAATTAAACTTAACTGATATCCGTTTTAATACTCCTAATCTGATATCATTTATCTAATATCGATATCTATAAATATGAAAAATAGAATAATATTTCAGTAAATTTCTTTGGTAATGAAAATGAAATATCTTCATTTCGTGTTTCAGAAATTTCTTGCGATCATCATGTTAATAAATTTACTGCTAATTTTTCAAGTTGAAAAAAAAGACATTATTATTTCATTAAAACATGAGTATAACGTTGACAGACTTAACAAATTTGAAACAAAAATCATTTTATTGTAATTATTGTTTGCATATATTTTCGAAAAGCGCACTTTTGTCGAAGTATGTGACTGCAATATATATATATATATATATATATATAAATCAAAAGATCAATATATATACTCTTTATAAAAAAAATTACTTACAGTTCGAAAATTGCCATCATATGTCATTTGTTCCTTTTATTATTGACAGTGATATTGAATTCAATCTTTCTAGAATTGATATGTGCTTGCTTAACTCAGCTAAATCCTATTCCGCATCTGTAGAGAACCATACTCCCTGTGGTCATGCCTATGCAATCATAAAACATAAAAGTAACTTTTACAAACCGGCAGTAGTGTACTGAGGAGCAAATGCCTTGAAGCCCTTTTTATCAAATTTATTAAAAGAAGCCAAGATTTTAGCGGGAATTCTTGTTACTATACAGCCCATGTATTTCGCTCCAAATGGCAAGGAAGAATTTAAAACAGCTATGAATTGTCAAGTTGTAAGAAACCGTTCAAAGTTGATAAAGTTAAAAATCATGATCGTATTCTGGGCAATTGTGGTTATAGTCAAAACTTACAATTTAAAGTTTAAATGTGCTAAGAATATTCCTATCATTATGCTTAATCTAATAGGGTACAATTTTCATTTTAACATACTGGATTTAGGAAAATAAAACATGAAAAATCAATGCATACCCAATAACAGGGAGCAGTTTGTATTCTTTACCATAAGTCGTCCACAATTTTTAGATTCTTATCAATTTTTAAGCACATCTCTTCTAAAAATGGTTATAAATTTGAATGAAAACCAACTGAAGTTCACAAAAGTATACTTATATTATGGTTTTCAAAGGATGCATATGAATATATAAATAGTTTCTAGAAATTTGCTGAAGAAACGTTTCCTCCTCCTTCAGCTTTATTCAATCCATCTAAACAATGTGCTTTTCTAAAACAAGGATTATGATCATAAAAAGAAGATGCGTGAATATCATGATCCATATATTTTAAGTGATGTCATTTTACTACCTGATGTGTCTGAAAATTTTCGTCAATTTTCTTCGAGCTTTTATAGGCTAAACCCTTGTCCTTTTTATACTGCCTCTAGTTTAGCATGGGAGGCGAGTTTGAGCAAGTTGAGAATCAAATTAGAATTATTTTCAGATCCTGACATGTACTTATTTATAGAATTTGAAATAAGAGCATCTCAATGATCAATCATCGACGCAGTGAAACAAATAATATTAATTTGTGATACTACGGCGAAGCAAAGCTTTCAAACTATATTTTATTTTTGGATACTAGTAATTTATATGAATAAGCTATAACACAGCCATTAATTACACAAGGTTTTCAATGAATGGGAGCATTGCATCTCAGGTGATTTCAAACTGAAGTCCCAAATGATTACGACGATGGATATACTGTAGAAGTCGACCTTGATTACTCATCAGCATGAAATGATATATATAAAGATTGTCCATATAAAGATTATCCACTTATCCACTTTTGAATCATTAGAAACTATACAGACTGTACTTTTGTCCTATGACAAGGAATCAGCTCAATAACTTAGTACAAAAATATCAAACATTAAACAATTAGTTCCAAATTTACTACTGAAACAGAGATATGTTTTGCGTTACAGAATTTAAAACAGTTTATTTCAGTAAGCTTAAAAATTACAAAAATACATGAAATTTTGAAAATTCAGCAAAATGTGTTTGAAAAAATGCGTAGTTTTTGTAGTAGAATACACACAAAAAAAAGCCAAGACTGCTTTCGGGAAATGTCCTTTTTTAAATGGTTAAATAAAACAGCGTCACTTCTCAAACGTGTTAGATTTCGGAAAACTCTTCATTGTGTGTTAGTGCGGGTCTTTACACGGACAGCAAGGTCTCAAGCGCATATATCAGTATCGACTGAACTGTCAGGACTCGAATATATGCACCAGTAAATACCTATTATCACTTTATTCAATATAGTCATAATTCGTCTTCTAATTTTCTTCATTTTTTCTGGTTATTTCACTTTCTGCTGCCTCCTGTAACAATTTTTTTCACTTTCTTTTGCCATCTGAAACAATAATTTGTTCTCTAAAAGTAACTATCTGAAAACAGGAGAAAAGAATCAGAGGTAGGGGAAAATGCCTGGGAGGAGAAGGGTTGGAGTAGAGGTAAGGGTGGAAAGAATCTTTGTCACCAAAGGGGTGATGTCACCGTTGCCAGTGGCGCTGTATATTTATTTATCTTTTCTGACCCAAACCTATGGGAGTGGTTTCTCTGAAACTTTCTCATATACTATCTAATAAAGATGTCATCTTCCCTCTACCCTCCGTATAAAATTGTAGATCTTAGGCAAGGCAGTGGCCGCTATTAGTGCTCAAGCTTTTATTTTCAAATTTCCACCCATGAGAGTTCCTAATATAGTAAAGAAAACCGAATATGCCTTTAGGATGCCCTTTTTTCAACTGATTGAAACCAAAATGTAACACAGAATTACATAGAAAAAAAATTTCATTTATTTAAATCGTCTTGCTTTATTTCGTTTACCTGTATGCGAAAATATCAACTCTTAAAGGATTTGGTCCAAAATTTGATAAGGAAATTCACTGTAGATGCTAAGACTGAGTACCAAATTTCCTGTATCTAATTCTTTGCCTTTTGTGATATTGCGTTCCCTTGTAGTTGAACAGTATAACAGACTTCCTGTCAAAGGATTTCGCTCAAAACTTAATAGAAATATTCGCCATTTCCTCCGTCAAACTCGAATCGTTTTGTAATTATTGTGTTCACAGACAAACAGACATAACTCCAAAAATGTGTTATTCAAACTTGGGAAGGTCTGAAAGAAACATAGAGATTCGTCAAAATCTCGAATACAATTTTTTTTTTTTTTTGATGATGATCACAATACTTCTTTTGTATATTTCGTGTATGAAAAAGGTATAATATCGTATAAAGGTAAAGATAATAAAACAAGTGCGGAAAGAAAAGGAAAAATCAGAAGCCACATATCTGATGTTTTAACTGTTCTGAAACAAGCAACAAAACTAAAAATTCAAATAATTGGTATACCGACTCCTTCTAAATGCTGCTGTTTCTCAGACAGCATGTCTTAATAGCTGGTGAACAACAGATTTAACAATCAAAAGATCTTTATATCTGTTAATTTGTATGATTTCGATATCTTTCTTCCAAACACTTTTGATATCAGTATCTAATATTTAAAATTATTAGCTCCATGGAGAAGTAACAATGCTTATCAACAAATATCCCCAGCAGGTTGATGACGTCTATCTTCGAAAATTTGTCGAATTTAAAATTGATAATAATTATTATTACAGCAATAATAAGTTTTGAAAGCCTAATTTTGACTCCATGCAGCTAACGCTAAGTCAATTTAATGGGTAGAGCTGAAATACATAATGACAGCTCGTCAACTCAAAAACGAACATTACATTGAAAGTTATTTTTCAGGAGTTGACGTATATTTACCTAGGAAAACAAGCGCCGTTTAAATTTCAATAAACCAAAATTATTATATGTTGAATTTTCTGTAATTTAATAATACAACATCAATAGAAGATGATATAGTCGTCAAGAAAAATAATGAGACACCTCTGTAACATACCTACTTATTATCTTAGCTTTACAAAAGTGGTGTCGTTGGAAAGAACTCTAGAGGATGAGTTTCTTTAGATAGATAAATTGATTAATTATTCTAATTAACATAGTTAATTAATTAGTGTCTTGAATTTTCCTACAAAATACATTTTTTTTTGTTTAATTTCGCAATTTTTTTTTTTTTTGTAAATTTCTGATAAAAATTTCAAGAATTATAAAATTTTGAAAAATGGTCCTACCAATGTTAAATGAATCATAAAAACGTTTGGTAATATATCGGAAACTATATTATATTTGTCAAATTTTTTATTCATTTAAGGAGCATAATTTTGCTTCATAAATGAATGAAATAAATTTTTTATTAAAAAAAATTAATATTTTTCTACAAATTTTTAAACACGGCTGTGATAAAAAATGAATCGTAAAATAATAAAAAATTTATATGACAGCAAAGCTGGGATGCTAAAATATCGGACTACAAACAATTACTTGCATATCTGTAATAGTTTTCGAAATATTTCAAAAAAAACCTTCAAAATTCGATCGATTAGAAGCGACTTCTATATGTTGAAGGACTGTGCATTTTTTATAATTATTTCTATCACTTTACTCGTCAAGACTTTTAATTACTCTTATAAAATACTATTGTATAATTTGCATATGAGATGATTTTTATATAAAACGAGATTTTATTTCTTATTAAAAATAGATTTAATCAATCGATATAAAAAAAGTAGAATATTATATAAAATTTCATTAGGTGAAAACAATTATATTGCTGAATTGCGACTCAGCAATAATTATATTGCTGAATGAATGATTTATATTTTATTGTCTTAACGATCAATGACTAAAATTGCAAGCATTGCATATTTATGAATTTTTAAGTAAAACTTAAGCATTATTCCTATAGTTTAAATTCTTTACATTTCGTTGGATATAAGGATTTCATATAAGAGCAACAAAATTGTTCGATTAATTAAGAACACTTTATAAATAGCTATCAAATATATTTACAAATTTCTGTTTTTTTTATATTGAAAAACATTTTTGATTGGGAAATTTAAACGAATGCTATCTTATATTTATTTAAGATATGCTATTGGTTGCAGTATTTTATTTGTGTTTGGAGCAAGATTTTCTATTTTTCTTGAAATATGCAAATTAAGATAATGTAGATCAAAGAAGTTAAATCATGGAATCTAAGTTAAATAATGGTCAACCAATTATCACAAATATTGAAGTAAATAAAATGTGTCTTCACTTTTTCTATCGGCAATAAGAGCCTATGCTTTTGACTCAGTCATATCTGTAAATAACTTCATTTTGAAAATTTGGCATACAGATACCAGAACCTGTGTCCATCAAAGCTGCTATTGAATAATCAGAAAATCTTGAAAATAAAATCTCCTTTATATAAAGTACGATACATTTATTTCTTAAATTGCCATTACGCGAATCCATTTTTTACCAGTGAAATAAAATTTCACGTAAAAATATTGGAACCAATGCACTTCATTCACAGTAAAGATTTCTGGGCTATACTGAAATATTTAGGGCCTGATCAACCATAGAGACAGTTTTGAAAATATTTTAAAAAACAATGAATTGCTTAAATTTCCAATAAAAATATCATATATTAATTGGAATTTGAATATTATTGCTAAAGATCAATCTGAGTAACGTGTGGTTTATTTTTTGGAATCTCAATGAAATAAAGTGGAAGAAACGCATTTTTTGCTTTTAGCAATCTGATATTTATTTAATATATGGTCCTAAAGGATTGGTTCTTTTCAGGCAGAGTTTTAAGCAAACAAAATTAATTATAACTCAACTACAAAGAATTTTCGAACGAAATTTGTTTCACATATTTAAAAAGACATGTCGAATCGAATTATTGAAGAAAAAAAAGTCGATTTTCGTAATAGAAAAATTTCAAGATACTAATTAATTAACCTAGTTAATCAGTTTTTCGATGTAAGTAAACTTGTCTTCCTGAGTAATTTCCTCCGACATCAATTTTGCGAAGATAAATAATAATAAATAACGAAATAATAAATAACCAAATACCGAGATATCCCATTATTTTTGTTGACGAATATGCCTTTTCATTATAACTCCAGATATCTGTACATAACTTTCATTATAAAGTATAATATATCAGATGTCAACACAATTGTTTTATAAGTTCAAAAAAAGAAATGCTGTGCCTCATTAAAATTACTTTGGACGGAAAAAGTGAGAGCAAGTAAAACTGGAATTTATTCTTGTCTTCTGTTTTAATTCAATTTAATTTTTCGATCATTTAAGTTTTAGTCATATTATTTATCTCACATTTTTTATTACAAGTTTTTCGAAGAAGTTGTTTCCTTTGAAGAAAGAGTTGTTTTTGAATTTTATGTTTTGAAACTTATGCGTGTACTTGAATTAATGCTTATATTCCGTTTGTACACAGAAATATATAAATAATTTGAAAATGTTTGCCGCTGTACCCATGACTGCGCCTGCGTTAATTTATTGTAGGCAAAAACGAAATACATATAATTTTACGTCAGGCAATCTTCGAATTTTTGTATTTAACCTCTTAAAATGTTTCAGAATCCTGACCCTTAATTAGAATAATAATTAATTAATATCAATGATTTTCAATAAACGACATTTTTGTCTCACCGTTTGACACACATATATATAAACTTAATATTTCAACTTAAAAATAAAGTATTGTATAAGATAAAAAAAATTGATTAAAATTTGAAAAATAGTCTTACAAAAATGAAATTTATGTCAATGAAAAGCTAGTTTTATTAAATTTAAGATGCTGTAAGAATAATTTTTTTTGCAAATTTTTTTTCTAAGTTATGGCGTAGAAGCGTAAGATCATTCTATCATCCCCTGAAAGATAGATAAGAAGGACGTAATAAAAAAGGACGTCAAACAAAGTAAGACAGATGTAACTTTTTTTTTTGAAGTTTTACGGTCACAAAAACCCTTAAAACTGAATTTTACCATGTACATATAGTCATTGTATAAAAACTCTGTTTTAAATTGATCTCAATATTCAAGTTACTTGCAATGGAAAATTTCAGTCACAAAAGTAATCTTTTTCATTCTGCGCGGGCTGTGTTTAGAAGTAGCTAGTCCAGTGTCTGAGAATATAAGCAAAATAAAAAAATAAATAATAATGTGTGTGGAGGTAATTATATGTTTTCATTCTCTATTCTTCTTGTAATCAACTGTACCACTGATTTTTTGTGGCGCATAAAAACTTCGTTTCCGTGGTCCTAATTGTAAAATAATTATTGAATTGCACCCGAATATTTGCATTACACGCATGAGCGCTTCTTTGGTGCCGAAAAGGTATCATTTGCTAAAATAACACAATATTTTAAAAATTGTAATATGTACATAGAGCTTTTGCTTCTCCCATTTATATAATACGTATAAATTACAATTGTTTAAATATAGCAACAAAAGCTGTTTTCATTGAAATAGATGTAATGGTCATGGGAAAGTGATGAATATGCGGTAGTTTGTCTTTAAAAAAAGCGACAGTAAATTTATATAATAATATATACCCAACAAAAATAATAAACTGAAATTGCAAGAATTCTGTGAAAATTATCAGATTATAAAATAAAAACTATTAGATGTACATAAAGCTTAAAAATAAAAAAAAGACATAAAAACAGAAAATAAAAAAAAAAAAAACTTTTTTCTAATAACAGCATGCTATCAAAACTTAAAAAATGAATTCCTTTAGTATAGACAATAAATTGTTTTATTTATGGCAGAATTTTTTGCAAAATCAAATAGCGTAAAATAAAATAAATGATAAATGTATGTAAATAATCTAATAAATATTGCGAAATAACGCTGGAAATGAAATTAGCACATTTTTCAAAAAACAAACATCGAAATGCAATGAGGATAAGAATATTTTAGAATCTAAGAGAAAGCAAGAAGGTGAAGAAAGTATGGAGAAAACAAAGCACTGACTATAAAAATCCTTTTTTTAAAAATCGTAAATTTCTGCTTTTATTGTAAATGTTGAATATATATGCTAATTGATTTACAGTGAACATTCTAGAAATGATTTAGAAAAATTAAACATTAATAAAGCAGGAGAGAAAATAAAAAGTCTGCATTTTGAAATGGTGCTATTTTTTCTCAAGTCTGATCTATTTTCCTCTGTAGTTCCTGATTATTTTTGATGGGATATTTTAAAGATTTTTTCTACTTAGGATTTCCAAAATATCAAGTTATAATTGTGTAATAAATGCTGAATATATTTCTTCCTTGATTAATAGTAAACATTCTGAAAGTGATTTAAAAAAATTCAACATTAATAAAGACTGACCTTGAGAAGACTGCATTTTGAAATGGTGCTAGTTTTGATATAATTTGGTCTGTTTTCCTCTGTAGTTTCTGGTTATTTTTGGTAGAATGTTTTAAATAATTTTTCTGCACAAGCTTTCCAAGACATCAATATTCTGGGGAAAATATAGGAATATTCAAAAATTAATAATAGTGAAACAGGGTATTTGGGTTCAAGATTTGGGCTGGCCATTTATTCCGGAAGCTTCGCAATGCTTTCATTAGAAACTTCTGGTTATGACTTTTAAGGAGATATAAACAGAGGCAAGTAAAAGTATAAAATGAATATCCTATTACCTGTCGCCATCAGTGTCTTAACGAAAATTGATGGCATCCAGGTAGAATATTTTTCCGTCTATCGCCATATTTTTCAAAAAGTGACATAGATGCACTTTTTCTTTGTCCTTCAAAACTGGTACATGGGACATCTATACCCCTCTCCACCCTCGACTAATTGCTACGCTACTGGTTCCTGTTTCTAAAAAATTTGCATTCAAGATTCTACAAATTTCACGTCTGTTCCCATCACGAGTTTCAAACTTCTGTTGCCCATTTTTATCTGATTTTATTTAACTTGCTAAACTTTGCAAAAATGGAATTTTGTAATCGACTTTTCACCTACTTCCTGATATTCTGAAATCTTGAATAGTTGCATTCTCCCGGCTACAGTATAACATTTTAAACCTTTGACTACACATTTATTCAAAACGATTTTTGTATTTGAAGTGCATTTAATTTTTTGAACATGTGAAGGCAGTAGCTTTTACGTAAGAATTCATTTATTTCTTATTATGCAGAATATATACTACTATATGGTATTGAGATGACTAAGCTAATTATAATAACAAAAAAAAAGGGAAACATAAATTCAAACAAATACGAAACGCTCTGATACGTCAAATATACCCAAAGGGTTAATATTTTTAAGACTTAATTATCAATTAACGATATCAGTTCAAATTTTGATAAGGCATACGTACAACATAAACCATGCGCAAAATTCTTCCATCTAGCTAGTTGCGTTTCTGAGTTGCCGTTTTCACATGCGCATGGACAACAAGGCTATCTTATTAGAGAGAAAATAACAAATTTCATCTGTCTGTTTCGACCTGTTCTTGGGCTAACAAAACCAAATAGCAAACTTCATTCATCTATTTCCCATTTTAGATAAATCGAAAAAATTCTAGAAATATTTTCACAGACTCAAGGAGGTCTGAAACGTGGTGAATTATTAAAATTTTGAGATAACATATTTTTTACGATAATTATGCTTTCTCTTCATGTACTTCAAATACATAAAAAGCTCTAACCTCTACAATATAGAAGAGCAATTCTAATCTTTAAACAGTAGAGCATCTGTAATAGTCTTATATGCAGAGGATAAAATTCTTTTAGAACAGCATATGTACTGGGCGTAATAAAAAGGTTAGTGTCACAGAAAATGTTATGTATGAACACTGATTATGGAAAAATAGATCACAAAAATATTGCTTAGAAACCATTATCTCTATTTGCCCAATTTCATTTAGAACTGTCTCATAAAAGCTAGAGTTTTTCTGGGAAAGTATTACGCCCATTTGCTTAATTTCGTAAGCATATGTATTCACAATGTTTGGATCTTTTTGTAAAGCAATTAATTTTATGTTCGGAATCCCCTGCGTGAGACCTGTTTACAAACCCCTAGATAAGCCCCCGACAGATATCTACGTTATGCAATGTTTCTACTGATAGCGGTAATGATGGATAGGGGTCATTTGATTTCAAGATCTCATGTCGATAGTTCATAGGGAAAAGATCTGTTCTATGGTAGAAAGAGCAAAAATTATAGTCATTTGCAACTTGTTTTATATATCTTTACAGATAATTGGATTGTTATGCTCTTACTTTTCTTTCTTTCATTGAAAACTTAAACTCGAGGAAATATATCAAAATGTATTGATATTTATCTTAGATTTTTGATAATTATTTTTCACTTAGTTTTGATACTGTAACACCTAGCTGTTAAAGTTAATGCGGTTATTCAACAGTTGAAGCTAAAAACTAATTATAAGAGAAAAGCAGCGAATCTTACAGTTCAAGCAAAATGGGACGGAATCTTAAAAATTTCTTGCAAATACTCGCGCAACCCTTCCAAAAATTCCATTCGTTTCTATTCGGCAAGAAAGTTGTTAATGTGGTAAGTACTTATTTATAATTATGAATTTTTGCATATTTAACAGAATATATATTTCAAATAAATTTCAGTAGTTTCAAAATGTGCAAGAAGGAAAATCATATGTTTAAATTAAAAATAAATAGTGTATGTGTTTTCCAAAGATGTTTAAAGATTTACTAATAAATTTTTAAAGAAACGATTTGGAAGGGGGAGATAGGAAGAGTTAGCATAGTTTTTATAAATTATATTATTAAATGGTTAATCATTTATACTATAAGATCTAAAACAATCAGCAATTTCCGAAAATGAATGAAAATTGGTATTTCATTATTAAGAAAGAAAGAAAGGAAAGAAACAATGTAACTAGATCTTAAACAGAATAGCACAGGATTCGAAACATCTTTTGAATTTTCTAAATTCTGCTAGATCCAAGATAGTAAATTAAAGAATGCCCTAAAAGTTCCTTTAATCTTTTAAACAATTAATAAAAGTAAGCAAGCTAAGATTTGTACTTTTTATATTCAATGAAGAAAGAAACAAAGATTCCAGACAATGCTTAGTACATTTCAGTGTGGGCATACAATCACATCGAAACAGTGAGAGATCTCCAACTACGTTCTATCAAATCGATACAGTCATAATTTCGTTGTTTTGTCAATCATAAATTGACTGTCTTCAAAGTGGATTTTTTTAAGCAGTCTGAAATTTCCTCCATATTAGTATTATAAATGTCAGTTCCATAAATCATGCAACAACATGTGACTTTTTCTACTTTATTGAAGGCCGAGGTGACCTGGTGGTAAGCTCTCGGAATCGGGGTTTTTCAGGTTCGAAACCCTATTCTACCGAAAAACCGTCGTGTAAGCGGGTCTGGGGCACTTCAAATCCGTCGGGGCCAAACGTCCTTCCGCTGGTGTAGCGTGGAAGGGGACGTCGTGGAGAAGGGGGTTCCAGCTCAGGTGTTGTCCGCGTCATCTGACCGCGGCTCAAAATTACGAGTTCCGTCCCAAAATAGCCCTAGTGTCGCTTTAAAAACGGGATGTTAATATCTGACTAAACTAAACTACTTTATCGAAATGAGAATGACAGTATCAATAACCTGAAGTTACTCATTTCATTTACTATGAAACGGAATAGAAGGTTTCATTTACAAAATTAAAAAAAAAAAAAAGGAAAAGTATACGTTTGTTATTTTATTATTTATGGAGATTTTTTAAGCGTAGGGATACTTTCTAAACTCTCCATGTTTCAAATATAGATTGTAACAATTCTAATTTGCAATGTTGTATAATATATTATTATTTCAGTTAAATAATTATGCATTTGATCCTAATGTACTCAAAAATATTTGATAGATTTCTATGAATTTTAGTTTTAAACATCCACAATCAGTATTTTGTATAAAAGCATCATCTTTTCATATGGTTCGAAGATGAATATACTTACTTTGTCATTCGCTTGTTATGGGGTAGCTTGAAACTTTTCGTTGACTAATTTAAGTTACCTTTACCTACAAGTTAGCATTGCTGTTTGATTTGTCCAACAAGAAAATGAATTATCTCACTATTTGATGATTTTTTTTGGAGGGGGGGGGGGGGGAGTTGAGAAAGGTAATGTGAAATTAAAGAATGAATTGAAAGCAAAAATCCTTATGCAGTACATTTTTAGTTACATGGCTTCATTTTCATCGCGAAAAAATTGCCGCTCTGCCCCGAAAAATAGCAACAATTAGAAAGCATTAATTTTTGATAAATAAAATGAAATTATATTTAAAGCACTTAAACTAAATGGCTAAACCAAAAAATGGCAACAATTAGAAAGCATTAATTTTTGATAAATAAAATGAAATTATATTTAAAACACATAAACTAAGCTATTAAGTAAGTATAGTAAATTTCATGAAAAAATTTTTGAACAATTTTCTTCTAAACATTTACTATCTGAGAAAAAAAAGTGCTTGTTATCTCAAAATTATTGTACTATTTGCAGTTTAATAAATACTGCAATTAATCGGTAATTATCTGCACTTTCTTAGTTATAAATCCCCTCTCGATTGTTCAAAAATAACAAAAAGGATTGTTTCAAAAATAACAAAAACGAGGCGACATAAAGAGAAGAATAAAATCAAATAAGACTGTAGAGATTTTTTCTTGACGCTGATCTGTTCGGTATTGAATAGAAATCGTAAATCCTTGTCTGGAAATTAAAAAATTATATCATGTGAAACTCCTAAATTATTTTCCTTGTTTAAAATTGTAAAAAGTGGTTGTTTTAAAATATATACGAAATTTAATAAGTGACTGTCTTATTTATCCAAACCAAATGAGATTGTTGTCTTTCAGAATTCTAAATTCTCGTTTAACTGAAATTCCTCCTTAAAACGTAATATTTTAGAAGATACAGGTATAATTCAATTCATTTCGACTCCATACACATGGAAATGTACATCAGCTATAAATATTAGGCTGCTTTGTAAAATTGCGATCATCAAAATTAGAATTTATATTGAAAACTACAACTAATAAATTCATATAAATTACCTGTCTACTCTGAATAACTGATTTTGTTCAAGAAATTTGTATTATTAGAAAATATTTTCTCCTTTTATGCTCATTTTTTTAAAATTACTTCTTTCAAAATTAATAAAAATGCAATTAATCTTCTATCTCTTTTATTCATATCTTAACAAACCATAGTTCAGAATGCTATTAATGCTAATGAATTTAAATCAGCAGGATTTTGAAAATGAACAGTTGAAGAAATTCTTGTCTATCTATTATTTATTTATTTATTTTTACTATGACAAATTTTTATTTAAATTAAGACAGCTCTGCATTGTTGCTGTGCTTCTTAAACTTAAGATTTCAAAGAGGGAGAGGAAGGGAGGGCGAATAGATTGATTTGATTGTCATGAAGATTCTGACTACACGTTCTTTTTCCAGGCTATTTAAAATTTACCAAATAATTTCCGAAAATTTTAAAACAAATATTGGTTTTTTTTTTATTACTAGTATTTGCACTCTAAGTTTTATTTCCGTACGTATAAATATTCAAAATAGAGTAATAATGATAATTTTCTTTTATTCCGTTAAATATGGCATTAAAAAATTAAGTGGTGGCATTAACTAAGTTAAGTAATTAGCTCAAAATCTCAAAGTTAGATAAATAAAAATCATGTATTTTATTTTACTTTTTTATTTATGATTTTGATTAGTATAAGGTGTATTAATAATAATACTCGTGATTGCCACCTATTTGCTATTTCGTACTTTTCTAAATTTCAATGCTTTGATTATTGAAATTGAGCCCTTTATCCATAAATATAAATTATTTTAGTAAAATCTTTCTAAATTGAATACTGCAATAGTTATATTTATTTTCACAGATTACATTTTTCCGATTCATATGATAATTTATATTTAAAAGTTTACTTATGCTTATTCCTCCTAATTGTATCCTACTTTTATGGGATACAACTCCTGAAATGTTTTTGTATCATATCATTTTAAGTACAAAAATTTATAGATTTTTGTAATCATAATAAAACTTAAGGCTGTAATTCAATAACAGGGTGTTTTCCTTATTATTTTTGTTTACTAATATCGGAAGACATGTAATTGAAGCACACGCTTATAATGATTTTATTTTAATTTTAATAATTTCAGTCAAATATTGTTTGCTATAAGAATATTGCAGATTACAATAATTTTTATGTTTTCCTTTATTCAAATCGCATGTATATTATATTATCCTGTTATTCAAAATCACATGTATAATAAACAGCATTCCACCACTACTGTTTATTATGCCGTAATAATGCGGTAATCCCATCTGCGTCCTTCTTAGAAATGACCCAAATTTTTCCAAGAAACGTTTCCCATTCTCGAAGTATTGTGGTAAAGAATAATAGAGACATGGAGGCCTCATTACAAAGTCTCGACTTCGGGAGATCAAGGTTTCGAGACCTAATTCTAAAGATATTTCCCCTATTATGCAGCTCTGGTGCATGTTAAATCCACCTTGATCGAATATCCTCCCGTTGATATGGTGCAGATCGCTGTCTCAGGTGTGGTCCTAATCATCTGATCATGGTTCCCAATTTATTACGTCTGTTCTAAAATAGCTTTCATGTAGCTTCAAATCAAGACGTTAATCTGACAAAACTAAGTAAGGATTCATGACTTTTCACCCTTGCTTTCATATTTACCTTTAAGGAATGAAACGAAATTCGTAATAGTACGTTTGCATAACAGACTCTACTCCAAAGCCAGCTCTCAGAACATTTACATTCCCATTGTCGAAGCATCACTTCCTCTGTGGTACGTTTCTGTACTCATGACATTTTCTCAGACGAAACATTTTCGCAAATACTATTTTACCCTAAAGCAAAATGCACTCTGTGCACAGACTAAAAGATGGCCTCAAGTTCATTTATTTTTGCAAGCTCTAAAATTTATTTCCTGCTAATCGGATATGAAAGCTTAGTTCAGATGAAGCAGTGGACATTCATTTCTAGATAATTAGAATTTCACGTTCATGAGTATGAGGAAGAAATCCGGTCCCATAAAGAAAACATTTTCTCAGAAAGCTATAATTTCTATATTTAGAGTTAATGTATAATCAAATTCATACATGAACATAAGAAATAAATGATAATCACTTAATAATAATTATTATTAAGTAATTATCATTATTAATGATGAAAATAATAATTGCATATTCAATAATAACAGCCAAAGTAGTTTTGCTAAGAAAACACCAATTATCTTTTATTATGCAACATTCTTATTCAAATGTTTATGAACGCCCATTTTAGATATAAATTAAAATTATTGAATTCAAATCATTTTTATTATCAACAAATATTAATTCATTACAAAAAATAAACCATTTAGTAAGTTTAGAATGTATATTTTATTGATATAAACATAGTTATAGTTTTTTAGATTATTCAAAATTGTGCCTTATTTCGAAATGCAATGGTTGTGCGATGCTTTCAAGGCCTCCCAAGAATTTCAGTGCCAGGGTCTTTGAATGAGCTTAATTTACTCCTGAATCTAACTTAAATTTGTGTATCTGGGGACTCTAATATCAATTAACATAGAAAAGAACGCATGCAGGAGCATTATTCTAATATTTTTTTAAAAATATTAAGCTTTTATAAGATATATACAGGTGTGAATGTGATGTTGTTTTATTGATTTATTTCCTCTTTACCATTGAAAAATTTTGGCTAAAGAACTTGCTAATTTTTTTGTGATTTCAACATTGATTTGCTCTACCACATACAGTGTCAAACTTCAGAACCTAAAAACCTAGTTAACCCTTTCAATACCAGTTTTTTCTTTTCCAAAATTAAGATAATTTAGAATTTTAATGGGTCAAATAAAGTATGAATAGATATATTTTGCTAAAATAAGAACCAAAAAAAAATAACTATAGGTGCAATTTTTGAGGTGGGTCATATGTGTTCCATTGGGGTTGAGGTGACCATATAAAATAGAGTGAAAAGTTGAGTCTCTGGATTTTATAATATTTTAAAACAATTTTATGGCAAGAAAATTCTTACCAATTACATATCCAACATTACATGACATTTCCCTAAATGATACATTGCAAAACCGTTTTTGCAAAGTGCAACTTTACTCACGGCACATGCAGTTTTCGTTCGGGTTTCTTTATTACTGAGATGTAGTTAAAAATTACACTAACATATGAATGTAATCACAGAAAACCATTGGGGCATGCACTTTAATAAATTCCCCACTTACTTATCCCTTTGGATGATTTAAAAATATCAGAGGAACATATATATCCCTGTGGGGTCCAAAAGGTTAATGTTACAATTATGAATGAATGATTCTGTTAATATAACTTTGGATAGTTCGGTCCAAGACTCAAGTTTTAATTTTTGAAACATTTTGTAAGTGTAAAATTCTTTAAAAAAAAAATGCAAATATTGAAAGTAATTGTTGCCGTTTTATTTTATATTTGTCATATATTGTATTAGTAAGTAGTAAATTTTAATCTGACAAAGGCTAATCTTCTGTCTTTTCGAAACTTATATTTATCGTCTTCCTCTCATTTTACCAGCAATCTAATTTCCAAGAAATGTTACGAAAATGCATCACTTGGCCCTGTTTACAGCATATAATTAATAATACTAGTTCAGATAGCGTCTTTTCAATCTGATTAAAAAATATTTTCCTCAATATTCTTCTAAATTTGGGCTCTTAAATGCTGATCACTTATTATCAATTTTCAGTGGTATTGCAATGATGCCTGAACCGTCGTAATTATCAACTATTAACTCTTATCAACTATTTTCAATATTCAGACCAGACGCCTCAAAAAATAGTATGCCTATCTTCTTAAAGAAAAAACTTCCAAACAGTACAAATTTCTGCAGCTGCGCTCACATTGTAACTAATCCCATTTTTTCAATTTGAGAAAAATATGTATTGTCGGGAATGCAGCATCTTCTTCTCTTCCAGGCTCGTTAGAAGTTAAAATTCACACTTTTTTCTCCGACAGAAATTGTTTTTCCCGAGTCTAAAATTTGAATAACATAAAAATGGAAAAACAATGACTGATAAATAAAAATTGAATAGCGGTTATTGTTCAATTAAATTTTCTCGTGCATTAATACGAAAGTAACATTTCTACGTTTCTATTTGTTTTCATATTTTTAATCTTACAGTTTCATCTTGTTTTTTGTTGTTTTTTTTTCACTCAATCGTATTTAAATATTTTTTTATAAACGAGAATAAGAAACGAAATAAGCGCAAAGAAAAAGTATTTAATTTAAAATCTGATTTTTAATTAAAATTAATTAAAAATTAGTAGAGCTTAGTTCCATTTCTTACATCAAATCAAAAATATTTTTATTAATTAATAATTGAATTATTCAATTATTTAGAAAAGGCAAGTTTCCAATTATGCTAAAGGTATCACTGCTCGGTGTAGAATAGGCTGCAACGCCCCGAAAGGCAAAACCCATGTTGGCCTTAAAAAATGAAATTTCATTAAGTTTTATTTCATTCTTGCTGCGATACTCAAAACCGTGAAGGTATCCACGCTCTCCTCTTAGCCCCCCCCCCCGCGATACCTAAGAGTAGGTGGTATTCACAACCACTCTATCACCCACTCTTATCCCCTTACACCCACCCCACACACCTCCCGTCTCTACTCCTCTGCCCACTCAATTCAGAGCCATTTTTCATGGCTAGCGGCAGGAATACAATATATTTATATCACTGCAAAAGTGACCAAAGATATTGAAAGAGCGTTTATGAAACATGTAAAGCTTTTATTTTAATTATATATTCATTTATCATTACTATAATTCGCTCTTATTGCCAATTCTCCTCGAATTATGTCTATTTTTTCAAATAATAAGGATACAGGAATAAGGTACTGTAAGATACCACACAAGATGGCGTAAAATAAGTAATTGTTTAACCGTAAGAGGGCAGCACAAATCAGAAACATTTGAACAAAAGAAGAACATTTAGCTGGAAATAGTCTCTGTTTTTGGTTAGAGAAAGTGCGATGTATCATTAAGGAGCAACTGTTGAATCCGCAACAGCCTGGGCTTGCTATCCCGTTATCCGTAGGAAGGATAGCCTTAAAGAAAAACAAATGTGTTTTGTTTAGGTAACTTCCAGGGATTCATCTTATTATACAGTCTGTAGCACCATCGGGAGGCTATTTATTAAATCTGGAAAGGTAAAGTTCCTAATGTAAGTTTCCATATTGCTCTTTTTTAAAAAAATGAAATTTTGAGCTAATGGCAATGTTATTATTTTTTATCGGTAAGATCAATCAAGTTTATTATGATGTTTGTGAACGAGGATGAACAAGGGGCATGAAGAGGGGGTTCAGATGCTCGTGCCGGCATCTTGTGACGGTATGCATTTCTTTGGAACAAGCCGCAAAGACAGCGTTTTATACTTTGAAAAACTAAATATGAAGAGAGATCTGAAAGATCATACTAAGCTTCGGACATTGTTTATCCTTGTCACATCATTACAATTTATTTATTTATTCATTTTACAAATTAGAAAAAATATATAATTGTCCCATAAATGGCGCCACTGTTGCATTAGAAGAGGTTGAACCTCTCCGTATGAAATGATAGCAATCTTCTTATTTCAAAAGTTTATTTAATTTAACTTAATTTTAAATAATTTATTATTACTTATATTTCATTTGAAAAATCATTTAAATGACTGTAGGTAGAGGATTTAATGAATTTCGAGTTGGGCGCATAAAATTTGCCTTATATTTACCAAATCTTTTTTTAATACCTTTTTCCTCCATCTTTCTAAAATTCCTCGAACTCTTTTCATCCTTCAAATCCTCAATTAAGGTGTTTTTGTTATTAATTAGGCATGTAAATTATATGTTTTATATTTACTTATTCAATAAAATTTCTGGTGCATTAACCTAACTTAAATGGTTCATAATACAATTCAAAAATTACTGGTTTTTGCAATGCAATTCAAATTTTTAAAAATTTTATATACATTCTTTCACTTCAATTAGGTTTATTAAATCGCCGTTTAAGTTTATGTAAGTTATTGCTACAACTAATCACAATGAACTTCTCTGATAAATTGCTCTTTTGTCTATATGTTCAACGAATTGTTAATTTCTTTTATTTCGCCAAAAAGAACAACATGAGTATTTCAGAAATGTTGATTTCCCAGTAATTGAATTTCTGATTTTTTTTTTTTTTTTTACTTTATGTTATAATTTTGTAAGTTTTTTTTTCCGTCAATTTTTGAAGAAAATTTAATCTTTTCAATTCTTTTTAGATTTTTTAGTTTCAACTAGTAGACAACTAGTTTCCTTATCGTAAGAAACTCGATTTTTTTTTTTTTTTTTTACTATTTATTTTGTAATTTTTGCTATTTATTTTGTAATCGAAAATAAATATCCGAAAACATAGAAATGTTAAGATATTAATTCAACTTAATTGTAGATTATCTAGTAAAAAATTAATGTTTTTCGTGTTTATATCATTTTATTTCATTATAGTTAGAGATCAAAATAATGCATACAATACATCAATAATGTTTCCGAATTTTATGCTAATTTAAAAAGTATTAAAACCATCCGCTACTGTTAGATCAACGTTATAAGTTCTTTTTTCGAAAGAATATTCATCGTTTATTTGTCTATTTATTCTTTTTAATCCGAATCGAAAAAAATTATTTGAAAATGTAGGACTTTCAACATGTTAATGTCTGTTTTCGATTTTGCATCATGTTGTTTCATTAAAATAATACATCAAAATAATATCTACATTTTTTAATTAAATCTCAGACTTTAAACTTAAATTTAAAAATTATTAAAATGAAGATTCGTTTTCACATTAGCAATCAATTGTGCACAGAGTTAAAATGTCTTTATGTATTCCTACGATGTCTAGTTGTTGTTATTACTACTTTAAAAAAAAAAAACATTGACTTTTTTTCTAACAATTGATTTTCTTTTAGTCTCAACTAGTTTTTGCTATCTCAAAAGCCAAAACAAAAATAAATAAGAACAATTCATCTACTTATAACTAAGCAAAATTTGATTTAAAACAATTACGTAAAATTTGATTTAATTAACTGTTTTAAATAAATGATTTTTTAAAAAAATTCTTTACCAGAAGGATTAAAAGAAAACACAACGTGGAAATTTTTATTTCTCTACATAGGAATGGAGATTCAAATTTTGGAAAAAAATAACCACGCAGTTTGAGAAGAAATTTATCTGACTGAGAGAAGAAAATCTTGCATTTTTTGTAATTTATTTACTTAATTTATAGAAGTATTAGCATAATAAAACTTATTATTTCATATAAAATACTTGGCGAATGAAATACGGCAGGTTCGAATACATTGGTGAATTTGGGAATTTCGAGGCTCTAGGCAGCTGCTATGATCCTCCTCTTTGGTCCAATTAACTAGTTAAATTAATTTCACTTATTAAAATTAATTTCCCTAGTTAAAATTAATTAATTAGTAAAATTAATTTCATATTTTAGCTTATCAACATGCTAATGATTTATTCTAGATTGAATTTTTTATATTAATAATTGTGTGGAAATCAATATATTTTATTTGTTTATTTTGATTAGTGGCTGTGCAAAATCCATGTTTATTCACACTATTATTTAAATAAACTCTCAATGTTTATATATATTGTAATTCTAAGTGAACGTAATAAAATGGATAAGAATCTGACTAATTACACTTGGGAAAGGGTTAAGATCATTCTTCTAATTTATAATTTAATAAATTACATTTAAATTTAATTATTTATTTTCACTTAGACTAATAGCATTCTTTTAATCGGCCTGCCTGCTGCCTCCTTCTGCTCAGTAACCTTACACGTCTGCTTAATTCGAAATCTGACCTTGGAAGAACTATTCCTTTTCTGAAAAATAATATTTGCTTCAAATAAAACAAATTATATTAATTTAAACAAAACATTTTGGCTTACAAAAAAAAAAAAAACAGAAAGGATTGTAAATGTAACACGTAAAGCACATGTTTACAATACCAATCAATCAATTAATACTACCCTGTCATCTTTTTAATCAAGAGTCTCACTTTTTTATATCGAACCAAACGGCTAAGTACATATTCCGATTTTTTAATTATTACTTAACAAATCAAATATTGTTTATTATTAAAATTATTATTAGATTTACTTCCCTGAAATAGCCTTGACCACCGAAGAGGTTCGTATATGCATCATTACCACTTTTGCGCTTTTTCGATTATTTTTAAAAATTTTTGTAATTAATGAATAGAATAGTTTAATTATTCCATTTTTTACTTCAAAAAATAATTTCTAATTAAGTAATTTTAAATAAGCAATCAACGTTTTCAGTCTACCAATTTTAATTAAAATGAAGTTGAAATTTCAAAAAACTGTCTGACCTTAGCAGAACTATTGCCCCTTCTGAAAAATAATATTTGCTTCAAATAAAATAAATACAAGCAACAAACTATTGGGTTGTTCGGAAAGTAATTTCGTTTTTTCCCGACAGAGGATTTAATTGTATTTTTTTGCACCCAACTTCACATTTAAGCCGTATAATATTTATATGCTTTGAGGGCTCATATAGCAAGGCTTGTGTGTGAAAAATTCCAATTAATTCTACGCAGTAGTTTTTGGTTGGTGCCCTTTTAAATATGGAGAGCGATGAGCAGCATTTTCGACATATCTTACTGTTTTACTACAGAAAGGGTAAAAATGCTGTTCAAGCCAGATAGAAATTGACCGATGTGTATGGAGAAGGTATGTTGACAGTACGACAGTGCCAGAACTGGTTCGCTAAATTTTTTAGACGGTAAAACCTTCACCTCAAATGAGGAGGTCAAAAACCACCTCGATCAGTTTTTTGGCAGCAAAGACCAAAAATTTTATGAGCGTGGAATTATGCTACTACCAGAAAGATGACAAAAGGTGTTGGACCAGAACGGCCAATATATAATTTAATAAAGTATTTGTTTATTATACGAAAACTCTCTTTCATTTCCACACAAAAAAACGAAATTACTTCCCGAACAACCCAATATATATTTTAACAAAACGTTTTAGCTTACAAAAAAAAATGAAAGGATTCGTAACTGCTGTAATATGAGAAGCAAATGCTAACAATACTAATTTATCAATTAATACTCCCCTTTATTTTTTCAATCAAGAGCCTCAGTTTTTCATATCGAACCGAATGGTTAAGTACGTATTCCAATTTTTCAATTATTACTTAACAAATTAAATATTGTTTATTATTAAAATAATTATTAGATTTATTTTCACCTGAATTAGCCTAGACTTACGAAGAGATTCGTATATGCATCATTACCACTTTTGTCCATTTTCGATTATTTTTGAATAATTTAGTAACTAATAAATGGAATCGTTTAATTCTTCCACTTTCTTACTTCAAGAAATAATTAATAAAAACAAAGCAATCGACGTTTTTAATAAATCAATTTTAATTAAAAAGAAACTAATATTAAAAATAATTTCCTTCATTCCTGATATATATTTAAAAAAAAGATGTATGCAACTTTTGTTTAAAATTATATATATATATATATAGGATTAATGTATCAAGACAAGAAATAATAATAAAATCAAAACAAAAATTAATCTTGCAATGATTTAAAAAAAATGCTTATTTCAGTTATTTCACCAGTTATTATTCTCTTACAAATTTCTCATGAAAATCTGATAGGTTGAAACACCTGAATACATTTTACTTTATTGCATTTTTTGGATTTTGGTAAGAAAATTCGTAAAAAAAATAACTTTTGCTTTCCGCCATTGTTTGTCCTTTTCTTTCGCATCCGCTCTCCCCCCCCCCCGAAGCGTTCTCGAGATTTCCGTTACAATAAATTTCATTCCTTCTGCTCTTTGATTGGTTGTTATTTACCATCTGATTCTTAATTTAATAAACAGCGTTGCCAAACATATATAAAACCATTTTAGAACAAAGGATACGAAGTTTCGTGTTCCCGTTTAGCTTTTTTACGGTAATCTGTATCTATTTCCATCTTCTTCGATACTTATTAATCAAGAATAATTTAGTTATCCATCATTGTATTATTAACTGAGCTTTTGAGAAAAACCAATATTACCTTGTCTTTGCCGAAATTTCGTGGAGCAGCGAAAAATGATCATTGGAGGTGTCACTTTTTTTCGGGGTGATGGATTCGAAGTTCAATTCAGAATCAAGGTTTGTTGTATTTTTTATTCACTTTTTATATTATTGTAGGTTTTTAAATATTCAGAGATGTTTGTATTTCTGCATGTATCAGAATCTGTCGCGTTTCATATTCATATATGGCTTAAACTCCTCAATAGCACATTGTAATTATTTTTTGTGCCACTTTCTTTATTAATATCAGTTTTCATGAAAGGAAATAATTTAATGGCGGGTTAACACTGACGACTTCAGCGTATTTAAGTGCATTCAGATCATGTTATTACACTCACATTTGATAGAGATCATGTAATAAAGAATAAAAAAACGTTTTTTTATGCTGTCACAACGAGATGACTTCAGAGAAGGTCATAAATTTATATATTTAGCAAGTTTTAATTTAGTTTACACCTAAACAGAATACAATATTATTATTATTCCAAAGAATATTTAAAACTTGAATAACTTTTCTGAAAAATCATTTGACATTGATCAAAGATAACGCTAAAGAAAATTATATATTTCAATGCTTCAGCAATTTCATTAGTATTAAACTTTTAAATTACAAAGTAGCTTTGAAACATATGAAAAGTTTAGGTTTCTTGTTAGTTTCAAGCGAACCAAAACAAAGCTCTGTATAAAACAGAGATACAATATTTCATTTAAAATGCAATTCTGTATTTCTTTAAAAAAATTATGTTCTCCTTAAAATTTCTTATTAAAATATTCGATATATATAGCTTTTAAGTAATATTATCGTTAAATTCCTAATTTAACTCATTTTATATTGCTGATTATATACCAAATTCATGAATAATATTGTTGATAGTTTGACTTAAGTGACAATCAGCTGTGAATTTCACTGTGTTCCACTGTATGAAATATTATTATAAATATTATTATTATACTTTTTTCATCCAGATGTATATTAGTCAAAATTTCAAGCTATTTCTGTTTGCTCTGCTATTAAATATAAATATTCTCATATCATAAAAACCTTATAAAAATACCAATATTTCTTTAAAGAATAGCAGAACCTATTCGAATTTCTTTTTTATAGAGATATGTGGATCAGATATCTTTAAGATCTTAATACCGCGTGCCTTCAGACTGAAACTTATGAAATAGCCGTCATTGCTTTCAAACATGCTGGGCTGAAAATTAAGATCACGAGATATTATTAAAGTTAAATTGCAGGGGATTTTTTTCTTTTTCTTTTCTTTCTTTCTTTTGTGTGTATGTATTCTTCCTCAAATGAAGCGACAGTAAATATTAATAAGTCAAACTTATGCCTTTATTATCAAATCAGAAATATTTCGGCCTTCAAAAATAAAGTACATGCAAGGACAGAAAATGGAAGAATGGGAAAGAGGAGATAAAACTCGCCCTCGCTGCCAATCGTAGGGTCCATTATGAAGACAAAAAGGTACATTTCTTTTACTTAATAACAATATATGGCAGTGTTTCCCAAACTTTTGACATATGTGTACCCCTTCTATAATTTTCGTAACGCTAAGTACCCCTCGTCAAAAAAAATGGATGTATTTTAATAACAATAAAAAATATATTATTTTTTTCTTTTTTTGTGACATACACAAAGTATTAAGAAAAGAGAAATAAAATTATTCATAATAAAATATAAATAAAAGTATATTGTAAGTAACATTTATTTGGATCATTGAGAAAGATAAAATTGTTTGTGCTGAGGACAGATCGTCATAATTTGGTTCCCTGTTTGTTAATTTTAATCTCAGATGCGGTTCCACGTCCAATAGTCTGTTCCTTTTTTTTCGTCTTAATATCTACAAATGCTGAAAAAGCAACTTCACATAAATATGAAGTCGGAAAAGGCAAGATGTATTTCAGAACTTTTTCTGTTAAGACCGGATACACATGTTGCATTTGTAACCAGAATGGTGTTAAGGTACTCTCCCTATGTTTAATTTTCAAAATTCCGTCTGAAGCCAATTCCAATAATTGCTCTTCTTCTGCATGCGTCAAATCTTCTGGCATGGATGTTGTGTCAATATTTAACGGATCTCTTATCCATTCAATATTTTTATTTAAATCAAGGAAATAGTTTTTCAAGCCCACTTGCAAACTCTCCAAATGTTGTGTTATGCATTTCAGAGTATCAGCATCAATTTTAGTAGTCGAACTTGTTATAAACTCATGAAGAGAGTTAAACGAGTCTACTTCTTCACTTCCAACTCTCTTCAATCAAAGGTTTCTCCGATTTCAGTCACGTGGGTAGGGACAGTGGACCACAGATGAGTGGGCCTTCTTTCATTTCGGACAGAGTCACGTGATTTTCTGGGGGGTTGACTTTCGCCTCAGTTGTACCCCCATCAAACTCTTATTGTACACCTGGGGGTAGGCGTACCACACTTTGGGAAACTGGGAAACACTGATATATGGTGACAAGGAAGAAGATAAAAAAGCCAGCGGAAGTGAGCTCCTTGAAACTTTCTCGCATGCTCTCTAATAAATATGTGTATTATTAACAGCATGACATTGACGGGCAGTAGTTACGAAATATCCTATCAATATGTAATCATTTACAATTAATCACAGAAATGCGTTTAATGCAAGTACTAGAAAATCGAATGTGTAGTATGGGCGCCTTTTTTCCTACTGGTTGAAACCAAAATTTGGCACAAATTACAATTGTAGTCACAGAATTACGTTTTAAATTTCATATATTTAAAGCTTTGTAACTTAAGTAATCACGTTTACATACTTGTTAAAGTACAGGCCGTGAGAGCCCTTGAGAGATTTGGTTCCAAATTTGATATATTTTATATGTGTACAAAAAGGTGTGTACAAAATTTATCCATCTGGTTCTTCCCGCTTTGCAGTTATCGTATTAATTTACATTCGAACAGCTGGACAGACAAATTTCTTCTGAATAAATTTAATTTAAAATTTGATAGAAATGTAAAAATTTTGTGTAAAGACAACACAACAAATTTCATCCATCTAGCTCGAAGCGTTTTTCAGTTATCATGTTCACAGAAGGAGAGACATACTTCCAAAAATGTGTTTTTCAAATATCAAGTTACATTTTTTTTTAATTATGATAATGATGATTAAAATATTTTCTCTTTGCCTACTTCGTGTAAGAGAATGTAAAAACATCTCGAGCGCCACATGCCTATGGTATGCTATTGAGTTCAAGCATAATTTTTTTATAACTATTCCACTTTTTAAAATATTCTTCTTAAGATTTCATACATTTAAATTTAAACATTCATTTTCTAATAGTTTATAGTCAGTGTCTCTTCCCTATTTTCACTAAAGATCATAATTATTATCTAAATGGAGCAGTTAATGAAGCAGTCTGGTTCTAAAAGATGAGTGGTACTCTTTCTGTCTGTAGCAAGATACCGATGGTACATGTCACCAACGATTTTTTCCCACAGACGATAGAAAAATGCATTTAACCTCTGATTCACCAAATGTAAGAGTTCATGCTGACTTATTTTACTACCTCTGATTATAGCTGCTTCTCTAACTAACTTTAGAAGTTGCGAAAAAATATTAGTTAGTCTTTTGACCATATTATGTGGATTTAACAATCAAATGAGCTATCTATTTATGAGTATTATTATTATTAATATTTTGAGATAATAATCGTTGACGTGTTATTTTCTTAACACCTAATGCTGAAAGGAGAGTTGGTGTAAGTTCTCTCCAAATTTATCACTAAAACAAAAACCATAATTTCAGTGTCTTATCTCAATGATGTGTTCTGATTAGATAATATAGTATTAATTAATTAAATAATTAACAAATGAAATCAGTTTTATCTAATAAATTAAATGGATTTCTTTTTTCAATTCATTCTCATTTCTAAAATTGTTTTAATATATCATTGGGAGAAAAATATTCCCTTTTAAAGGATAAAGAAAACAATACATTTGCTTTTTCCTAAACACAAAACAAAACTGAATCTTGGGGAGAAAATATAGGTAGTTTTTAACAGGTTAAAATCTTCAGAATCATTTTTGAAATTCTTAAAAACAAAATGAAACTGGATTGGAAATGTGAAAATGATACGCGAGAAATCATCATACGAACAAAAAAAAAAAAAAAAGGACGAATTTTAAAGAGAAAGACAAAATGAAAGAAACAGGAAAAACAAGTAAACTAAAGTCCCAAATGCAACTTTTAGTAGAAATAATAATGAAATTTTCTCATGGAAATGAGCTCATTTCGAGTTTCATTCCAATCACGTGATACGTAACTGTCTACCACCATGTCTGGTGTTCAATTTGTTTCTTGATTTTATTAGACCGTGTTGCATTGTTGATGCACATTCATTTAGTAAACATGCGATTTGAATTTATTTATATGCTTTGATTTTTTTTATTCTGCCCAAAATTATTCTCTTTTTGGTATCTTGGCTTGATATTTTTTAATGCAAATCTTCAATTATTTCAGTTCTAACAGCTATTAAAACGGTTTTATTTTAACAACTATTTAATTCAAATCCTTCTAGTTACCAGGATTTTCTAAGCGCATTTTAATTTTATCAAAGCTCTCTTTGAGAGGAAATGTTTATTTTATTTTATTTATATTTTTTTACAAAAATTAAACTTGCCTAGCCTTAAATGCAAAATTAAAGTTAAATCCACTGTAATTATTCTGAGGAGGTGCAAAGTTTTCAGAATCAAAAGGTATTCCATAAATTTTATCGTGTTCTTGGTGGCCTAGAATTAATCTGCAATTTGCCTTACATTACGCAATGACCTTATATTATATATGACCGCAAATGCAATACATGTGCATACAATGGATTCAAAAATTGAACTTTTGCAATGCTTTCTACAGATATCACGTGAGTATGAACAAATCCTATACCACATAACTTTTTATTTTTTATTTTTATTTGTTCTATTTTAGTATTTTTTTGTAAGTTCACGTTATTTTTATTTCATTTTCATATTTGAAAATGCTCTAGAAATCACTAAAGTTATATAAATTATACCTCTAATCAGATATTGACGACATGTATTAGACCAGAAATAGAGACTTCTTTATATTAATTCTATTTTAATTTTATACTTTTTATTCAGCTACATGTGAAAAATTGCTTAAAGATAACATGTTTGAGGACTTTTCGAAAATAATTTGTATGTCGTAACAAATTTTATTATAAAAAGTACTTAGAAACACTTTTTGAAGGCTGACTGAAAGGAACTCTCATAAGTAAGAAAATAATTGCTAAAAATTCCGTTTCGATGTGCATTTTAATAAATTAGATTTATTATTACTATTAATTGTCGCTCATTCAAAATCATTTAAGACTTATTTTTTGTGGATATATTTTGATATTTTTAACACACCATCGATATTAATTAAATGAATATTTTATATATTTTTAAATTACTTTACAATTTTGTTGATTTAATTTTTTTTTCCAATTTTTGCTTTCCCGTGTATTTTCCCCATGTATTTTATCTCTTTCTACCTCAGATATGGTGTTTGTTTAATACAACCGTGAAATTCAAAACTTGTTTGGCAAAACCTACTTCCAATGTTTTGAGTTTCTAACTTAATTTTTTTCATTTTAAGAAAACTAGGAGAACTTTTTAAAAATAGTTTATGTTTTTAAAAATACGTTTTTATTTTAAAACTATTTAACTATTTATAACTATTATATATTATTTTTATAACCAAACTATCTAACTATTATTAAAACTATTATATATTATTTTTATAACTAAATTATTTAACTATTATTAAAACTATTATATATTATTTTATAACTAAATTATTTAACTATTATTAAAACTATTTTTGAGATTTAAAAAAAAAACTATTTAGATTATTTCTCCTGTGTCGCAATGTAGTCCATATATTTCATTCAACAGAAGATGGCAGCACCAGTTTCTGCTTATTGATGTAGAAAAAAAAATTCTTTGATAACAATACATTTATTTATATTTTAGTAAGAAATGAAAAATTAATTTCTGATTAAAATTCAAAATCTATAGAAACAAATGAACTTTCAATCGCTATCATTCAAAAAGCTATTAGTTAAGATATAATCAGAAAATTTTACAATAGTTTACTAAGGCGATATCATTTCTTGACAATAAGGGAAAGGAGTGAAGAGAATTATTAAAGTGAATTTAAAGTGCGATAGATTTGAGTTCCAAATTCAGCATCAAATATAGTTTAGCACTTAATGCACATTAATCTTTTCTCCAAATATTTTTGCTGTTTAATATATATTATATAATAATCTAATACATTATTATATAAGTTTTAAAATCAATCCTCGTCCAAAATTCATTTATATTTTTTCCTTCTTTGTTCGGCTTAGTTATTCATTGGCACTAGATCTTTATTATTTATGGAATTTATTACAGAAAGTATTTATTGATGCAACATTGAGAATTAAAAAAATTGCGCCCAACGTGGGGCTCGAACCCACGACCCCGAGATTAAGAGTCTCGTGCTCTACCGACTGAGCTAGCCGGGCTTCGTTAACGGAAGCTATTGTTATTGTCATAAGGCAGATTTGGGGTTCTTTAATATATGTGGAAAAGTTGCTAAGATGGATCGAAGATAATTCCAGATTATTTCCAAGTACCGCTATTAGATCGTACAGACTTTAAATTTTTCTACACGTATCATAAATATGCCACTACATAATAATGTTGGAATCTGATTTAATTTCTGTTTCAATAGTTTTTCGTAGGCTTGCGAACAAATTTTGATATAACATTGTGAAAGTTTGTGACGGGGAGATGGAATGCTTTATACTTTTTATTTTTTATTTTTCACAATTAATGTAATTTTGAGAAGATTTTTTTTTAATGAATTGAATTTGTACTTCACAGAATTTCGTCTGTATCATGATTCATAAAATTAGAAAGCTTATTTTGTTTTTTAAAGATCTGCTTGCGACACAGGAAATGATTGATATATCGCCCTGATTGGTGAAAATAACTAGGCGTGTTATTTGAACGAAAGGAAAGAAGGAAATTATATATTAATAGTACTTTCGAGAACTGCAGAGCTGACAAGTTCATTGACTCCATAATTAAACCAGTATTCAGTTGTATGTTAAGTTACGAGAAAATAACGAAACAAGCATATTAAGAAGAAAGTTTTTTTGTTGTTTAGATCCTGCATTGTAAAAAGATGCATTGTGTAAGATTTGTAATTGCTGAAAATTCAGAGGTAGGAAAAGGCGAGATTTTTCTTTCTTGGACTTATTTGTATATACAATATGGCGCTTTTTGTGTTTAGCTTCGTCATATAGTGAAGAGAATCTAGTCTTTATCTTGGTTTCAATTTAATCCAATCTTTCAGTGTTGACTGACTAGGTCCAAAATTTGATACAGTTAGTTCGATAATTACGTATTGAGGACATATAACGAATTCCTTCTTTTCTAATTGCATGAGCTATCATGTAATTAGTTATGAGTTATAATGTTCACATTCAGATGAACAGACAGTCTACATGTAAGAAGTAGAGTCCAAAATTAAATTCATATCTAGAGTTTTGGTGTAAGGATTATATTATTAAATATTAGAATTCATCCATGCTATCTCGTTGAAATTTTCCATTGTCATGTTCATATTTATATGAACAGACAAATAGCCAATCATTTGTCGGATTTGGTTCAATGTTTGATACTGTTCTAGTTTTGTTGGTAAAGATATATGTCAAGTTTTATTCACCCAACTTGTTACTTTTTCCCCAATTATTTCATTCACATGCATTTGGTCGAACAGTCAAACAGACTTCACATTTATGGATTTCATACAAAATTTGATATTGACCTACAGTTCTGACATAAAGACCACATATCAAATGTCATTGTCTAGCTCATTCAATTGCTAAGTTATGGTATTCACACTCATATTTTTTTAATTATGTCTCTCTATTTGTGGATAAGTCTGTCTGGTTCAAAACAGTTTTGAACCATTTTGTGACTACAAATGTAGTTCTATGTCAAATTTTGGTTTCAATCGATCGGAAAAGAAGCGTCCAAATTTCACATTTAATTTTCTGGTACTTTTGTATTAACCGCATCCCAGCGATTAATTACCAAAGATTGCACTCTAATAGGCTTTTTTGTAAGTATTATTTGCCAGTGGAATACGGTTAATAATACAGAAATATATTTATTACAAAGTATACGAGAAAGTTACGGGAAGATCTCTCTTTATGGTTTTTTTTATAGAATTATAGTCAATTTTAGATTTAAATAGTAAATTCAACAAAAATAAAATTGGGTGAAAACACAAAGAATATTTATATTTGTAATTAGATTTGGAAAAAAATCACTCTGCATCGCATTAATTCTCACCACAAGCAAAATGTATATAGATAGAAATTCTTTTGAGCCTGTGATAATCAATAAATTTTCTATCTGATGTGTTTATTTTATATTGCTATTATTGTTTCTGAACTTTTTGATGAAATTATAGAACCAAAATTAAAGTATAAAACAATATGGGAAAAACTTATTTACTGTTCAGACTAAGTTGAAATGTAAATAATGATCCTTATTTTTCATTTTAACAAAGTATTCTAAAAATTATTATTCTAAGTACGTTAAGTTTCTATGATTTTAGCTGATTTATCTTAATACAACATTTTTTAATACGTAAATTTTTCTTCTGCAATCTGCACTTTAGAGACTTACTTTCTGTTACTCTTCATAAATAATTTTGCACCAGATGTGCGATCAAAATGGAAAAATTTCCAGTACATGTTATGCAGTCGAAAATCGTTTCTATGACCTGATATTTTTCTGCTATTTAAAGTTGACTCTACATTGATTTTGAATGAAAATTCATTAATCTTTAAATTACAAAAGATGAAATCTGATTTTTTTTGGGGGTGGGTGGGAATTGAGAAAGGCAAAAATCTGAAGACTCATAAAAATCTCGAGGTAAAATATTTTGGCAATTCTAGTATTTTTTCTCTGTATATTTCACTTACGAGAAAGTAAAAATTAATCATTAATAAGTGATAGATTAAAAGAAATTCAGTTTAAAGTAATTATTCAGTGAGTTTCAGTGAAATATTTAAAATCAGCATGATTTTCCTTAAAATCATACATAGAAATTACAGTTTACATAGAAATATTAAAGTATCTGAAATAAGACAGAAGCACGAAATATTATGCATCATAAATATTTTACTAGCTGGTACTTGGCGCGTTGCTGCTGTAGAAGAAAAAATTTTGGAAATATCGTTTGAAATAGCTATCTTGTTTAAATAAGAATGATAAAAAGAAATGATATTTATTTTCATATCGACAATGAATACATTCACTGAAATTGAATTATATATAAAGGAAAAGTATAAATAATATTTATTCTATTTTCTTGACTTTATTTTTCAAGTGCTTTAGGGTAGACAATATTTCGCATTTTTCCAACTTCAGCAAAAACAAATAAATTTCTTGGCTGTCCGACTTATGAGCATCCAACATACAACAGGCCATGTGAAAAACATAGATTTTCTAGATTCAATCCGCACACTTGAAGTGATTGATCTTGCGCCTTGTTGATGGTCATCGAGAATACAAGTCGAATGGGGAACTGCAGTCGTTTGAAATCAAACGGCATGTCAGTCAGTGGGAATAATGGGAATGCGTGGAATGAACACCTGTTCTGCATTCGACTTTCTGTTAAGAATAGGTGCTTTGATTCTAGCCGCATGTTGGTCTTTTAATTCTGATGCTCGTGATCGGATAGCAAATAAACATTGATCTTGAGATTCTGAAGCACGTGAATTTGCAATTCGTAAACGATCTGCTTCATTGCTCGCTTGTCGTTCCTCCCTTGTTTGAGAAGATCGAATTCACTTATTTCTACATGCTGCGCTTGTAGATCTATTAAGTAATAATCGTTTGGGCGGCTTTTTTTTTTTTTTTTTTTTTTTTTTTTTTTTTTTTTTTTTTTTTTTTGACGAAGCAATTAACACGATATACGCTTGTATAACCAAAATATCGTTTGACGATTCATTGAATAAATAGAAAAATTACGGTTTGCAAAGTTATATTTAATAACTTATTCGCCATCGATAATAATAATTCTATATTGAATGTGAGAGATAAACTCTCAATGTAATAATTGAACAATGCCTATAACCTTCATGCAAGTGCAATCAATAATTTGGCAATGTCTTATCGCAATCGGATGAACGGTACGCAAGTGCATAAAATACGAACAAACAATCATTCATTTTTCATATATTAGATTTGTGCATTCTTTTAGAATTGTAATGCTTAGTGTTCTTTCAGAATTGTAATGAAATAAACTTTTTTTTTCTTCTTTTTTATCTTTTGTGATTCGTTTAATATTCGTTCAGAATTCTCAAGATAAATTTTAGAAAATGTGATTGAAATATTTTCTTTTAAAATTGATTAAACATAGGAAATATATTTATTCCATAAATTCGTTGATATAGTCGAAAAGATAATTTTTTGAAAATTAAGCTGATGCAAAATTTTTAATTAAAATTTCAAACCCGCAGGATTGGTCTCTCAAAACTTTCTCGCATATTCTCTAATAAAGCTGTTACCTCAAAGAACGACTTGCATGGCATTTGCGTACAATAGCTACGAAATATTAACCTCTAACTTGAATTTAGCATTTCTATTGAATCTATTGTGCCTCCTCGGCGAGTTATTTGTAGATTAATTCTTGGTTAATAAATGCGGTTAAAAGATCCGAAAATAGTTTTTTTATATATTATAGTAGATAATTGTACTATGTCTATAATCATCGCATAAGTGCAAGCAACAAGTTCTCAAAGTTTTATCGCAATCGGATGAACAGTACGGCAGCGCATAAGATACGAACAAACAAAAATTCATTTTTATATATTAGATATGATAACTGTACTATACCTATAACCTTCGCACAAGTGACCAATTGATAAATGTCTACATGCGTGTGAAAAGTACAAATAATCTTAACATATTACCTTATTTGTCAAAACTTCTCAGTTTTATACAAATACAAAAATTTGCTGGAAGGGAATTTATTATGTTTTAATTATGAACTTAAATAAAAAAAATATGAATTTTAATTCATAGTCTAATTTGAATTGCTGTAAAAATTCTACATGTACTAGAATTTTTTATGAGAATATATACAATGATTATTTGAGAAACCGATAACGATAATTTTTTTTCTGTTAAATATCGCCAGAGCACTCCCCTTCCCCCAATTATGTACTTTAAGTACTAATATGAAAATAGATTTTTTGTAGAAGCAAGAGAAGGTATAATTGTGCTAAGGTACTCTTCGCGATCATGTTTACTGAATTAGTTTTTCAGAGAATTAAATATGCACTGCAGAAAGGAAGAGATTTTTACAAACTGCATTCTATATTTGGTATTTAGAGATGTTTTAAATTTTATACTGACAAAATAAGAAATTTTAAAAGATACATTTTTTTTTAACCTTTTCATTAGATTTCTTTCAGTTTTTCGAGTCACCAACACCTTATTTAATATTGCACTATTTCTACAAACTTTGTTAAACTATTTTGGGCAAGTTAAAAGCAAATAAAAGCATGCCTAATTTTACTTTAATAAATAAATTTAAATTATTTTGTTTATAATTATAAAATAAAAAAAGCTTAAATTTTCAAGATTTTTGTTGCTAAAATTGTTTCCCGTTCTTTGAAGACTTCATGATAATTTTCATATGCTTTTTAAAGGTTTAAAAAATAATTGAAAAAACACTAATTCTAAAATACAAACTTAAAATTGGTATGTCTAATTAATTTATCCTTATTTTATTTTTTTAAATTTACTCTTAATTCTAAGCAACGATAAAATGAAAAAAAAAAATGCACCTAAAATCGTTGAAACACGTGTCAGTGTAAATTCCACAGTCACCAATTAACCAAATCCTTCCTTCAAACAGCAAACGACAACCCCATGGGGGTAGAAACTGATCCCGCACTTCAATTATAGCTCAGTAGGTGTCCCCCTCCTGTTATCTCTCTCACGGAAAAGACGTTTCCATTCTGTTTTCGCCCTTGAAAAACGGTTAAGGACTTTGAGACTTTGGAATTCTCACCCTAGCCGGGCTCATAGAGTTAAAGTTAGTGCCATTAATCATGAAACACTCTTTACTTATAGTATACAGCGTTAGTATAAAAAAATGACAGGAAATTATATTTTTAAAACTATGACATATGTAACAATCATTGATATGTGAAAATAAAGAAAAATATCCCCCCTTTTTTTTTCAGTTACAAGCGTTTGATGTGACAAACTTTCTCAGTATGACAAATATATGATCTATAATTAAGTTCTTTCCTTACATTTTGAAGTTTTGCACTGTCAATGGTGCCTAACACATTGAGTGCCTCGTGGCGCACATGTGTGCGACGACAACATTTCCGAGAAGGTTATGTAATAGGCACTCGTACAGTGGACATTTTCATATTCATAACCACGTTGCATTGTACTGGGAAGCGCTACTATATATTTTATATGGGTATCCGATATCGTGGCCTGTAAGGAAACATATTTTAATCGTATTCTTCATAGATGCAAAATTATAAAATACAAGAGCGCCACATCGCTCTTATACTAAAAGCTGATAAAACGAAAACAATTTAACCACATCATACATCACATAACACATCTGATGATCTCAAATGAATGCAAATTACAAAAAATATTTTGTAGCCCCATAGGAAGTATTACCCACTTAACCGTCGCGCGCTATGTGTTAATGCAGCATTGATACGTCCTTTAAATTCGCTGACTATTTCAGACAATGTGGCTTATAAACAAGATCTTTGGTGTAACCCATAAAAAGAAATCACAATAGGTAAGATTCAGGAATCTTGGGGTAATGTGACGAAGGGTAAATCCGTGTTACCTGCACGTTCCTCATTTAAGTAAGCTACAGACATCAAAACTCCAATGGGATGGGACTCCATCTTGTTGAAAGATAAATTTCATACTATTCTACTATTATTGTGGAAATAACTACATTTTTAAGTTTTCAGATAATTGCCAACTGTTGAGCGATGTTAAAAACAAAATTTTGAAGATTTTCTTTATTTTCATCCATTACTATTCGTATCATATATAACAGTTTTGAAAATAAAAGTTTTTAGAATTCATTTATTCATTTATGCTAGCTTTATAGATGAAAACACAAAATCCTGTACTCATCTACAACTTTACGGTTAATTAGAATGAGAATATCAGTTGCATTAAACAATTTTTAAATCTCATAATTTCCCGAAAAATTGCAAACTTTTAAATTTTCTGCCGAATCTTCTGGCTTTCTTCACTAGTTATTAATTTTTTCTGGAAAAAGTACAAACTTTAATTAAGCATTTTGAATGGTAACTCAAGATGTGACAAATAAATAATTTATAATAAGATATTTATAATAACTATCTATAATATATCCATTCAATATGTATGGCAACACTCAAAATTAAATAATCTTTTCAATAACATAGTATTTAACTAAAACATTTAATTACTTAATTAATTTTCATGAATTCTTTGCTAAAATCTATTTTATCCTTCGTAGTATTTGTGTGCAAAATTTGTAGAAAATCTATTATGTCCTTTTTATAGAAGAGAACTATTTATAAATTATCACAATTTATGTAGATTGTATAGCATCAAATCGGAATCCATTTCTTCAAAATCAGTAAATGGTCAAATAGTAAATATTTATTTTGTTTTAAAAGAAAAAGTGAAGCAGCAGCAAAAGAATTCGAATTGCCACTCGTGTAGAGTATGTATTACACGCTTCAGAGATAACAGTTGAACCGAAAAAAGGCTGTGGTGTCTAAAATCCGTTCGAACATTGTAATGTACAGAAAATTCATGAGATCGAAGAAAATATTTCTAGTGTGTCTATGATAATATTTTTTTCAGATCAATAGGGAGACGATCATCCTATTTATTGGTTGCAAAAAAAAAAAAAAAAAAAAAAAATCTTGTCTGGAAAAAAAAATTGTATATAAATGTGGATTTAAAAGATTATTAGTTGATGACGTACCATGATTTTAATAAGGCGCGGCGAGAACTCAAATAGACAAACTCTGGGCAATGCTGTAAAAAAAAATGGCTAGGCAACATGAAATTTCAATAAAAGACTGGGATATATTAAAAGAAATTAAAAGGATTAATTAAAAATTTGGCGGCTAATTTTACGTAGAAAATTTGGCTGAAAAATAATAATGAACAATTTAAAACAACAGAATTTCTGGATTACACTTTTTGATTTGAAATTGGCTATTGAAATTAAACTTCACGAACTCAATGGGCTATGGAGGACGTTCTATTAGTTCAAATGATACGAAATTTTAACAACAAGTATTTCAGATGAGGCTCTCGCCATTTGCTAAATTTTAAAAAAAATGATATTAAAATTTGAAAAAAAATTTTGATAAAATCATTGCTAATTTAGTAAAATTATAAAGGAATTAAATTTTTCTAAAGATATTAAATTACTCGAAAGCTTTAAAAAAACCATATGGCCTAGAGTTTTAAAGATATAAAGAAATTCTTATTTAATCCATTTCTGAATCGTGATAATGAGTTTGTTGACGGATTTTGTGATGTCAGAAAAATCAATATATGATTTCATTATTCATGAAATCAAGTATCATGAAATATATATTCTAAATGAAATCATATATGATTTTGTATCAATGCATTTCGGTACAAAACATTCATGCAAAATAATACATCTCGAGTTGATCGATACTTAGCATTATAGACTTGCAGACATGAACAGAATGCAGGATGATCAATTGTTATTTCGCAACAGCTTGGCCTCCTCGTTAACCTGATCTCCCACCATATGATTTCTTGTAATGGGGCTTCTTAAAATATCTCATTAATGTGAAAATCCTCCTTCTGTCTCTTTATTTTTTGGATTTATTTTATTTATTTTCCGAATTGTATTATTTCGTTTTCATTTAATGAATAGTGATCATATCATATGAAATGGTATTCAATTTTCGTATCATTTTGACAAATAAATTGTCCTCCACAGCCTTTTAAGTTGGAGAAGTTTAATTTAAACAAATATTTAGTTGAATTTTCCTCAATACACGCATGGCGATAATTATCTAATAATTAGTTTTCATACTCAGTTGTTAAACTAAATGACGCCTTTCCAACTTTTTCAATCGCAATTCCATTTTTGGCAGAAAATTTTTGATGTGACTCCTAAATTGAAAAATAAAAAAGTAAGAATTGTGAATCATAATTATAAAGAAATTCAGTTAGTTGTAGTTATGTAGCAATGAAATCTTTTCTGGACTATTTTTATCTTCAAGTATTGTTAAATTCAGTTAGAGTTTTTTTCTTCCTCAACTTTCACACATTCTTCATAATATGAAACATTTGTGTTTGACTTCGTTCTGTGATTAAGAGAAACAAATAAGTACGTTAGACCTATTTCCTTTAGCTGAATCGGTTCAAAATTTGATAGAGATTTACAGTTTTAGTGACATTTTACTTATCCAATTTCTTGCATTTTTGAATTACCGTATTTATGTGCATACGGACGAATTTACAATCAAAGCACCCACAGAGAGATTTTGCCCAAAATTTATATCTAAAGATTTCGTGTTAAAACAGCATACCAAATTTCATTATTCTTGACCTTACATTTTTGAATATCATGTTTACAACAAACAGACATAATTTCAAAAATGATTACTTTCGACTCGGGGAAAATTAAAATGTGTTGATGCTAATTTCGAGGTCGATTTTTTTTACCTTTACATTTTTACCATTATTTTACCAATACCATTTTACAAAAAAAAAAAAAAAAAAAAAAAAAAAGTTACAATTTCCGCATCGCACGTATTTTTTTATAGACTATACTTGGGTTCACTATATACCATCTAGGTTTCCCGCTTTCGGGAGAAATGCTGGAACCGAAACTAAAGAATTGTTAGGGAAGCAGTTTAAGTTGCAGTTATGGCATCCCGAAAGACATGAGAAACCCGCGCATTTGAGAAGTTAAAGTATTTTGTCAGAGTTTTGGTAGGAAATAATTTTATAAACGTGGTCAAAATGAAATTATTACGTACACACACACATATGTGTGTGTGTGTACGTAATATATGTATATGTATATTCTGCAACTTATATATGTATATGTATATTCTGCAACTTATATATGTATATTATATGCAACTTATATATGAATATATGTATATTCTGCAACTTATATATTAAAAATTTCGTTTATGCGTAATTTTTAAAAATTCCATAATCATGGATAATAAATTAAATTATTTTCCCATTATAAACTTGTTATGAAGAAAAAATAATTGCGATGTCAAGATTCAACCCTTTCCATTCGGAAAAATAATTATATGAATAATTATTCATTGAAAACAAGAGCTCGGTTTATTCTTACGAAAAGAAAAAAATATATAATTGCAAAAGCTCATTTTTTTCCGAATGATTATTCTGTATATTACGACTTGATAGGTATTTTTTAACTATCGGAATAAATATTAAAATGGTGCATAGTCTAAAATGGTACTTGAAATGAGACACCGAGTGCAAATAGCTTAAAGGCAAAGTTCAGTGAAAGTGTGGCGGCTGAATTGTGAAAATATTTGTAGCCAATTTTCAGACAGTCGAAAATTTGTCTATCAAATTATATCTATGTCTAGAAATATTATTTCCTTAAGTAATAAAGACGATAACGGAAAAGATACAAAGAATGTCAGGAGGAAAAAAAACTTTAATTTTGTTGTTGTTTCTGTCTTTTATACTATACCTTTATACCTTTTTTCATAAAGAAAGGTTAATTTTTCTTTTCGCGGCATATCCATGTAGATCTTGTTTATTTGATCTACGTTAGCTTATGCACGCAATGACCTGGTTTATTTGGTTCATGAGTTTAACATTTTTGTTTTAAAGTCTTAGATCTGTGAACTACTGTTCTCGTTGCCTGAAGATCAATGGTGTTTTTAGCTACATAACAAATGCTTGGTGAATTCCTACTAAATAAAATAAACAAAAAGGATTAGTTCATTGAAAACAGGACGAATTACATTACTCTAAAGAGCTGTTTGAGGAATACGATTTCTCACATACAAACATTGACGATATTAGACCTTTCCAATTGCATCGACATAGGAAATAAGAGAAAATATTATTTAAATAAATTAGAAGGTGACATTTTAACAACATTAGACGAAAAAGATTTTTAAGAGAAAATGAAAATACTGAACAAGACAGAGATAAAACTTTTTCAGCTTTTCCACTTTGGAAGTGGAGGGAGGTAGCGCAGATTTCGTTTCTTAATATAAGCTTTCATGTGCTAGGTATATCAAAACCATTTGATATTCGTAGGGATGTATTTTTACAACAGAGTTTGTTTTCTTGGCATAAAATCATTCGCAAGAGATTGCGGCTCCAAGATCGTGATAATCCTTTATTCTTATACATGCCTTTGCCGCCAGTGCGGGCGATTCACGCTTTCATGATACTGACTGAAGAATAGTCATGAATTTAATTCTTCTAAGAGTACTCAAAAGAACCTTTTTATCCTGAAAATTCCTACGCAATGTGGATTTGTAACTCATGGCATTTCACAAGCTTCACCAGTATTGATAGGGTAGAAATCCATGGACTTCACTTGTACGGATGTAAAAAATAATTTTAACTGGGCTAAAAGTACAAATGATATTATTCTAATATTCCAATTGATTCTATATCAAGCGTCTTCTCTAAGGAGTAAATTGAAACTTAGAATGTTTGGAGAAAATTTTAATATTTCCAGACTTTATTCGTTCTATTTATATAAATAAAAAAACTTCATATACTATGGGTTTTATTGTTTTACCAATAAGCATTTTTAATAGGTATTGCTTAAAATAACTGACTTTTTCTTAATACTGAGGTGTTCGTAAAAGGAATAAAAGAAAGGGACAGAATTGTTCAAAATAAAATAATAATAATAATACCTTAATATGAAATGGTTCTTGCTTTTTATCTCTTTATTATTATTTTTTTATTATTTTATTAAGATGAACAACAAAATAATTAGCCTCAGTTCACTATTTGAATAAACACTGACTATTTGAATATTGACTATTTGAATAAACACGAGACGAGCGCAAAACAGAGAAAAACCGCAAATTATTGTCATCATTACACTGACCTAGATTGGTACCCGGATTATCTACTTTCCTTCTTGTCAGTGACGTAGCAGTGATATGTGGCGCTTTAGGCAAAGTATGGCTTTTTTCTTCTCCCCAACCGCCATCACTGGCTTAGTAAAAGTAAATGGTACCAGGAGTATTCTATAACTTTCTCATCCTTTCATCATATTAATCTTTAAAAAAAGTTGCAAGCTCATTAATGTTCTGTCTCAATGGCACCACCTAACAGTAAGACGCGGAACATCTATAATCCCTTACCCCTCCCCCTGCATACTACGCCTTTATCTCATGTCCAGGCCTCGCTACGTCTCTGAAGATGTATCCGCTAGTTTACTTTTCAAGACAAATATATCATCCTTTAGAAATAGAAATAGTATTGTTATTCTATAATAAAGTATGGCATTTCACTGAATTCGGTTCTTCGTGTATCTTCATTTAGATTTTTCTTACCTCTCCCCTCACACAAAATCTTGATATAGAAACAGCACTAGAATAGATTTTCCAAAAGCAGGATGAGAATCTGCTTTATCTATCTCGAAATTTCTTCATCAAATAACTTTGAATAAATTAAAGGCGTATAAAGCAAGCTTTGATCTTTCCTTGTTTTATAATTGGGAAGGAAAAAAATGCTATAGAGAAAGTCGTTCTTTCGTAATATTATTTTAATAATATTATGCATATAAGATATGTTAATAAATACGAAAATACGAAAAACGATGCCTGTATCTCAGTGTTACCTTTTGGTATGCAGAACGAGCTCTATAAAAATTCGTCAGATATGGTGACAACACATAGAAGAAAGAGTCATGAAATAAAAAATTTTTTTTAAAAAAATCATATTTTGGCAAATTGAATTGCTTAATATCGAAATCAGACAGTCGAAATCGAAATCGACAGTCTTAATATCGAAATCAGACAGCGATATCATTTAAGCGATTGGTACTAATAACAGGACATCTCGAAACGAGGTTAAAATTAATTTTAGTGATTAAAGTGATCGATGTATATAAAAATTTTGCATTTGTCTTTGAGTGTTTGTTTCCATTTAAGATGCTATGTTTATATTTATTCAAATTCGTATAAAGAATACAGCAACCAAGCAAGGCTGAGCTACTAAATAGACAAATAGGGCAATTGCCTTGACAGAGGCATCACAACCAAGGGGGAAAAATTGAGGGGGTTATAGATGACCCTGGCACTTGTCTTGGGGGGGGGGAGGTCATCATGAAAATAAATCGTTAGTGCTATGTATCACTTTTCAAAGAAAAATAGGATGAATGGATGAAAAATTAATACCATACTCGGAAGCATTTTACACTTGCAGGGCCACTGATGGTGACTATGGGCGAAATAAATAACACTATATATGGGCGCCACTTACCACCGTTATACTCCTGTGCCCAGGAGCCCCATAACTTTAGCAGCCTTGCACTCTCGAGATATAGTTTAAAGTGATTTAATTATGCGCTTTCATTTAATTTTAAAGTTTGTGCAATCAAACTTATTCAAATTAAAATCAAATCATAAATTAATTTTTAAGAATTTAGTAACATTTTTAATTAATTACCTTTTGCAATTTTTATGTTATTTTATAATAGGCAAATAGGGCAATTATAAAATAAATTTCGCTCCTATATAATTTAAATTATATGAGTTGTTGTTTTTAAATTTCAGTTGCGGGTATTTTTGTACACGATATACTGAAGTCAAATTTTTAGAAAATGATTTGTAACTAAGAATTTTTTTATTTCACTTTGTCAAAATTTATTCCTAAAACTTCTTATTTAAAAAGTAAAGTAGAATTGATAAAAAATATTTTGTCTTTCAAACTCTGGAGGAGAAAAAAAGACACTCGCGAATTGCATTATGTAAAGACCTCTAGAAGGATTAATTAGACCCAGCAACAAAGAAGAAATGTTTCTTTTAATTGCAAATAAAATGCAGGTCTCATATCTTCGCAGTGAGTTTGAAATGTCGCCAGAGTGAAAAATAATCATATTTAATCTTACTCAGTTTTTAATTGGGCTAGTTTTCAGTTTAGCAGTGAAAAAGGTTAAATAGGAAAAAGTAATAAGCATTACTAATGAATCAATAACAATAATCGCTTTGCTATGAATTCCAATTCACTATTCATAGAATGAAAATAACATTTCTCCTGCTACGAAAATGAGGCACTTTGATAAACCTGAGAAACTGATCGGTTTAACATTCACCAACAGAATGAATATTGGGGTCAAGATTCTATAAAGTCAGTTAATTCTTTCCAAATGATTTTAGAGAATATAATTCAGAATGAATATAATTTTTTTGCTACTATAGTATGCTGCAAGCTTGCTTTAATAGCAAATAATGCACAATCGTTTTACTATATCGTATCCCTATTCGCACGATATTTTATGAAGTATCACGGAATTTGCCGGATATTCTGAATCCCGTACAATATCGGGAATATATCGTATTAATATTGTTGAGTTTCTTACGTTGATCGGGACAGCATCGAGAATGTTAAGATTGTAAAAATACTCTGCAACACCTCTTCTATATGTTTTACAGAGGTGTACAGTATAAAATGGCTCCCAGGGCCTGTATCAAAACAGCCATCTCTCTTTTATATTGCAATTCTCATATTCCACCGCCCAGAGTATTATGCCAGGGAATTGTAAGATTGAAAATTGCAATTAAAGCTAAATAAAAATTTATAAAATATTCTTGAACTAATATGATCTTGCCGCTTTCGCGAAAGGCTGGCTCATTACTAAATTTGATTTCGTTATGTCAACTAATCTTAATTTAGTTACTGATTTTATTGTTATTTTTTTACGTTGAAAGTGCTATTGCTACAAACAACAAGGAAATAAATCGGAGAATAAGAAAAAAAAATATTACACAAAAAAAAGTATTGCCATTTGAATTGAATTTTAATGCATAAACAAAATGAGAATGCGCTGAATTTTTGGAGCTAATGAGTTGTTAATAACATAAGTCCATATTTCATTTAACGATAAAAATATCGTTCGGCTGAATGGCTTTCTAAAAAAATATCAAAAATTGTGTATCATCTTAATCGAAAATCATTTATTATTTAAATCAAACATGAATTTAGTTTAAACTGTAATAATTACTTAGTTAATTACAAAATAAATATTAATAAATTATAATACATCACTGAATAAATTGCTGCAGAGTCTTTTACCTTGAAACTAAGCAAAATTACTATTTTATGAAATATACAACTAAATAATCAAGATTTTTTTGAAAAAATCATTGCACCATCTAAATTATTTACAAGAAAAAATCGCATCTACTTATCGCATCTAATCGCAAGGAAGAAAAACTTATGGTATATGTAATTCCGAAATGTAAATTGGCATATGCTCATAATGGCATTCACAGGAAAAATATTCTGGCATCCAAGGACGAATTAAGACTATTGCGGGCCCTCCTCGTGCTGATATTATTGGGGGCATTATGAAATAATTGTACAGCAGTGGGGGAAAAAAAAAGAAGCCAAGCAACTTTATTCAGGCATCGTTCACATTCATTCATGAAAAAGATATTGTTACAAACCTGCAATTCGGCTTCCCAGCATAGTTTGTTCCATCAA
>JAPMOR010010891.1:505118-566959 GCA_026543865.1 Argiope aurantia | reverse complement strand
CTTTGTGCTGTCCTGTGTGTCTTCGTGTAAATAAACGTCGTTGTTTTTTATTCTACTTCTGCCTGCTAATTGAGCGTTCTACACACCATATCACTTCCACTATCCAAACGAACCCCGGTAGAGAAAATTTCGTAACATTTGGTGTCAGAAGTGGGATAGTGGTCAACAGTGTATGGTGCTGACGAGATCCCAAGCAAAAATGGCTGATAGCGGTAATGGTGAGTTACTGGCTCTGTTGGCTGAGATGAAGAAATCTATGGAAGAGATGAAGCAAGGACAAGATGAAATGAAGCAAGGACAAGAAAGAATGGAGAAAAGACAAGAAAGAATGGAGCAGGAGATGAAGCAAGGACAAGATGAGATGAAGCAAGGACAAGAAAGAATTTTGCAAAGAATGGAAACCTTCTCGGAAGAAATGAAAGCCGGACGAGAGAAACTTTTGCAAGAAATGAAAACCTTTACAGAGGAAATGAAAGCCTTTACGGAAGAAATGAAGAGTGAATCAAAGAAAGGCGTTGAAGAAGTTAAAGTTAACAAAACTGAAGACATCCAAGTTATCACAGAAGAAATTGAAGGAAGCAGCGAGAGCGAAGTGGAAGAAAAGACTGAAGACCGAATGGAGACCGGTGTCACTGAAAAGGAACTTAGCCATCCGGAGAATGAACCGAAGTTCAATAAGGAGAGGAGCGAACAGGGAGAATGTCAAATAATTGCGGAACTGAAACAGTCTTCTCCGAATGAGTCCCCTGAAGTGGAACCGAAAGTGCAGGAGCTTGGGGATGGAGAAGATGGACTTTCTTCGGACGGGTCTGTTGGTGGCGACCCGTGCTCGTTGCCTGTGGATGCAAGAGTTGATGCGACCCTGTTTGGATTGGATTCCTCCCAAAGATTAAAGGAACTACTTCTCTGCAAGCCTCTTGGTATCTCCTGGCATAGTGACACGGAAGAAGACTACGTGGCGGGAATCGCTGATCCCTGTAGTCAAGATTTCAACTTCCTTCAAGAATTCATCTTTACTGTGGATCTGCATAGAAGTGTGATGCAAATGGGAGACGATGAATCTCCTGTGCATCCGGACATGTTATGTCGTCGCAGAAGGACCCTTCCAGCAAAAACGGATGCGCTCTTCGGAACATCCAGTGTCGAGGGCGTCGGACAATTCTCGAGTGTCGAGAATAGACCGGGAAGAGGTGGACGTATTCCCGTGAAAGCTTTGGCGACGAAGGCGAATACCTGGCTTTCGAGTGGACTTCAGAAAGCACCGTTGAATCATCCTGATATACGATTGGTTCGATGGAAGAAGTTTAAAGTGACCAACCGAAAAGCCTGGCAAGAATTCATTCCAGAGGTCTCTACTACGATCCAGCGTTTGGCTCCATGGGACATCCTGCATTTTAAGGAGCGGAATCAAGTCTGGATGTACAATCCGAAACGACGAAGAGTTCCGGGTCAAAAGCATTCAGAAGGTTTGGATGGATCTTCAGTCGCCGCCAAATTAGTAAATTATGTCATCTTTGAGAGTCGCCTAAAGCATCATCATAACATCATACGGAAGCCTACGCCAGCTGTTGGATTAAAGTAGGACTGCCGGGACGTCAGTCTTTGAAGAGGGGAGCAATGTTACAAACCTGCAATTCGGCTTCCCAGCATAGTTTGTTCCATCAATAGAAAGAAAGTTTTACAGTCATCTCTATGGAACAGAGTCTGGGCGTCGTGTCGGGGGTCCCAGAGCTTGGCGACGAACTTGGCGACCATTTGGCGACTTGGCGACCAATTTGGCGACTTTGGCGCCAAAATAGATAATACCCGAAACTTCGAGAATTTTCCCGATCCGTCCAGTAGGAACCGAGATACGCCTCGAACGTTCCTGATTGGTTGAGAGGCTTCTAGCCCCGCCTCCTGAGACCTATAAAAGGGTCCACAGCTGCCAGAGCAGTCAAGTCAAGTCCGAGTTGGGAGACGATGGAGTAGTCCGAGTTCGAGAGCAGTGGAGTCGAGTCGACGAAGTCAGTATTCCGAGCGAGAGTCGGAGAAGTCCGAAGACTGAGCGGAGGTGAGCAGCGACGGAGTCAAGCTCGTGCTGAACTGAGCTGTGCGCTACTGTCTGCAGTAGATTCTGGTTGTATGCTGCTGTGTGTGCTGTTGTATGCTACACGTCTCGGGTGAAGATAAACGTCTTCTGTGCTGTACATAGTTGTCGCTTTGTGCTGTCCTGTGTGTCTTCGTGTAAATAAACGTCGTTGTTTTATATTCTAGTTCTGCCTGCTAATTGAGCGTTCTACACACCATATCACTTCCACTATCCAAACGAACCCCGGTAGAGAAAATTTCGCAACAATATCATTCGAAAGAAATTAACTTTCTCCTAACGATGTTTGAATTAGAAGTTTCTTAAGCTGTCTTGTTTATATATAGAAAGAAGGATAAATTTCAAATAACACCACTCATTTTTCTCATCAAATTTCAAAACAACATCAAAAGTTATTCCCGGAAATAAAATTTCATTAATCTAGACCAGTTCGCTTCGAAATTATAAGCTAGCAGATTTTTGACCTTCTAATATTAAAATTAAATTTTGAACTTTTATTCATATCTTGAAAAATAATATGGTTGTTGATCTGTATTTTTTAATACGGAAATAGAAGGCATTCTACATATTTTCCTCGCATATTTATCATTTAAAAATAATTTTTTAAATGTGATGTAATTTTTCAATCATTTTTAGAAGCAACAAATCTGAAGTGGTCATTAATCAGTGAACAAAACCATTTGATTGAGGACATGCGAAATTTCAGCCCATTCCTTTTTGTAGTTTGTTTTGTTTTGTTTTGTTTTAAACAATTCTCTGCGTTATCTCTAAAATGATGCCTTTAGAGGTACACTCACAAATTTCAGCTTTTGATTTTGCTCTCAAGTGCTATTGATCATGCATTTCTTCAATCCAAGTATTCATTTTAACTATATTTAGCAATCACCAAGTGTCTCTTAAATTTGTTGAATAGTAAAATATAATAAAATGTACAAATAGCAAAAAATCGACGGAAAAAGACAGCAATTGATAAAAATAATAATCTTAAAATTTATGATTTTGTTTGTTAAGCAATAGATCTAGCAAGGTAAAGCAAAAAAATTGATTAGTACATCATTTTACTTTTAAGGGGGGAAAAATGAGCAAAAATATTTCGGAAAAAATTTAAATAATCAACATGAATTAAAATAAACAAATGAAGAAGAAAGAAAGACATTAAAATTCTTTCCCTAAAGAAATTTGAAATATTTTATATCTCATGCAAAAAAATACTTAAAAAGAATGGACTTTTAGCCATTATAATAAAATGTACAGGGTGCGGCAGAAAAACCCGGAAAAACAAATTTTAATATAACATGATTAAAAATTAATAAATTAACAAAATATAACAAATAATAATAAGAGTAGACTTTTACTGAAAAATAAATTTAATTGGTTTCAAAATGGCCGGCCTTTCCCTTGATGTAGAGGCGCAAACACTTATTGAAATTTTCAGCAATGGACCGCAAGTCTTCTCCCTTTAATCTATCCCATTCCAGCAGAAGCCATTGCTTTAGAGAGTCCAAACTTTTATGTCGTTTAGTGCAAGTCCTAGACTCCAAAATGGACCAAACACTTTAATCATTGGATTGAGATTCGGCGAGTATTGTGCCCATTTTCCAGATATCACGTCCAGAAAATGTTCCTTCCACCACTCTTCTGTCATTTTAGCCTTGTGAGCTGATGCAGAGTCTTGTTGAAACTCCCACTTTACACTGCCGAAGTGCGTTTTGGCCCACGGAAATATAACAACTTCTAGAATGTCCCACTGGTACACTTTTTGAATTATTTTAGCTCTCTCATCCACAAAAGCCAGAGAGGTTTTGCAGCTTTCGCAAATTCTGCTTCAGACCATGACCGACTTTGGATTTTTGCTATGTTCACCAATTGCTGAAGTGCTTGGTGCGTCTACAGACTATAGTTCTATCCTATAGTTCTGAGAGTTACGAACTTTTGGACGGTAAAGAGTTCTCATTAGTGAAAAGGAATCTCTCTTAGTTCTGACATGCGGCCCGTTTCAAAAGTTTTCGGCGTCTTTGGAGCCGCTCGAGTTTGTTTTCTTCAGTGAGAAGTTGAACTTTTGGGAGCTTCTAAGACTTCAGTCTAAGCTTTGATTTTTCCATTCGTTACTCTGATCGGTCCCTTATTTCCTGTTCGCGAACGATATTTCTCATGGGAACCTTCGAATTTCATTGAACTCGCTTTTTGATAACCTACGGCCACTGAAAGTGTTCACCATACGTTTTAGTTCACTTCCTGGGCTTTGACTATCATTGCCGAGATCTTTGAAACGATAGATTGCATCAGATACTGTTTGCCGAAGCACATTACGCAAACGAACGACTTAATACTGTTCGTTTTCCAACTTTAAAATAGCATATCTTTTTATTGGCATTGTAAAAAGGCCAAAAATCAGTACATAAGCTAAAAGATACATTATAAAATATGCTATAATTGAAGTGGTAGACAAAAAGAAATGAACAAAAATTTAAAAGAAATTAATTCACTTCTATTCTATGATGTAATAATTTTGTCCGAGTTTTTGTGCTGCACCCTGTATAAGAAAATTCCAATCTTTGAAAAAATTTAGAGTTTTCCTTTATTGGTAAATGTTTCATCCCCGTAGTTACTTCTTCTACCCCTCTATTATTATCTCCGGTAGAATGATATAATAAAATTGTAAATCAGTCACAGTCAGGGGCACCAGCACCCCATAGAGAACATAATCACGGGTGGTCGTAAAGTAACCATCCCCCCACATTTGAGTTATACGGCTGAAATCGTCCAAGTCAGGGCTTTGTCGAACGTGGCGTTTAGGGCGAGTCCGGGCTCATAAAGATAAAAACACCGATGATTAAGTCCGAATTTCCCGAACGCTCATGATAGAGAGTAGGTGTAAATTTATTAAAATTAAAAGGCAAATAATATGTCATAGACGCAGAATATTATACAAAATTCTTTGAAGTGGTTCTACTTGAAAATCAAAGTGCACAACAGTTGCCAATTACATGAAGTTTGTATTTAGTAGACATGGAATCCCAGGATTAAATCGAAGTGATTGCGGATTTCTGTTCTTAACAACTGTCTAAACAATTAGAGATTAATGATTATTTTCGAAAAAGTATATGTTTTGTGAGTGTAACATTAAGTCCCAAATATTCTCCGAGCAATAGATTCATAAAGGCCATAGTTAAAAATTCTAAGAATAATTTGATAAAGTCAGTAGATGAAGATCCCTATCTAAGGATGCTGACTTCTGAGAACACCTATAGAAAATTGATTCAGTCAACCAACTTATGGCAAAGAAGGCTGATGCCCAAAACTAAAAGCGTAATATACACGGATAAAAGAGTTAAAATATGGAGCAATCAAAAGAAACACTACGACAAATATTACATAGTCAGAAACATTCAAGAACGTGCACCTGGACAAGTTGTTTGTACAGTAGGATAGATAAATCAGAGCATCCTGCTCCCCGATATTACTTGGTAAAACCTCTTAGAGGTGTCATCTAACTCCACCGTTTCCTTATTCGCTCATCTTCTCGACAATTACATTATGACCAAGATGATACAACCAGTGGCGGATTTTGACAACATGAGGCCACAGACGTTAAATTATTTTGAGGTCCCCTTCTAGGTAAATTCTATTTATAACAAGAAAATAATAAAAATTATTGCACCTTGCTAATTTTTAGTAAAGATGCATATTAAAAATAGTTAAATTACCAGTACTAGTTTAAATCATACTTATTTTAAATATATTATTAAATTTATTACTGCTAAAAATAATAATCAAAAATTATTTAATGGACTAAATTATTTATTTAAATATTATTGAGTAACTTAAATATTTTTCAATAAAAAAGTTTTTTTAACAAAAAAATGTTAAAACAAGTTGAAATAACAGAAATATTTCATTTCCTGATGCTGATTAATAAATACTAAAATATATATATAAAAAAAATTAGGCAATTTCATAAAGATCCACGGGTGGAACAATATAGAAATATTGAAATTATTACTTTAAAATTTGATTAATCTGTTACATTATTATGTAAAACTATACAGTTATCAATGCAAGAAGATTAAAAATAAAATAGGCGTTAAAAATAAACTACCGCTTTAATTGCCAGAGGAAAACTAATAAAAAGCATTAATATGGTATTTTGGTGATAGTTTTAACACCGAAAAATTTGTAAGCTATAGTTATAAATTTAACAAATTGGAAACATTTCAAGGCTTAAAATTTAAGATAACCTAATAAAGCTTTCACTTATAAAATTTTAAAAGAAATAATTGTAAAACACAACATCTCATGCCAATGTAAATTCTTCATTGTCATATCAACAATCCGTTTTGATCTGGTTATTAAACTTATAACTAAAATAATCGTTTTAAAAGATTCATGGAATTTAACTTACTGATAAAGATTTAATATGTATCAAATGTACGATTAATGAATAAATATTTCACCGATTTATACCAAAATCGCAGAAATTGTTTTAATGACCGTGCGGGAAAGAGTAAAATATTGTTATTTACGACAGTTAAAGTTGTTATATTAGACAAGAAATCATCACGTCAAATATATATTTATAACTGCTTCGATATCCAATTCAAATCGAATTGATATTCATAATTAAAATTTTCACGATGTTCAAATACATTAAATGCACTTTTCTATTTTATCATGAACATTTATTATTAATTTATATTTGCAGATTTTTCCTAGAAATAGTTTAAACAATCATGTTTTTATAAGAAAATAATTAATACTACAAATCTATGTAAAATAATTAGACTTCTTGCCTTTTTCAAAGCAGTTTCAGTTCTAGCTATTTTTCAAGGATTCGCATCGCTTTTGTTTTTATTCTTTAAATATTTATTCTTAATATTTGTTCCTAAATCTTTGTTTGTATTTTTAAATTTTTGTTCTTAATCTTTGTTCCAAAATCTTTGTTCGTATTTTTAAATTTTTGCTCTTAATCTTTGTTCTTATCCCTGTCTTGAACCGTTGGCAACGGTTTATTTGTCCAATGAGAGTTGAAGAGGCAGAATGATAGAAAGACACCTCATTTCCTTCGGACATAAATTTAGAAGGCCCAGCCTGCTTTAACTCCCTTTTTCACAGATGTGGAGGCATCATCAAATTACAATATCCTTCCAGCTCGTAAATGTGCCCCTGTGTAAAAAGAAGGAATGCTCACGTTGCCTCAGCTTCGTTTACTGTCAATGCTTCTAACCACTATTAAAAATATTTTATTCGCGCAAAAAAGTGCGCATATTTCACTTAGGAAGAAGAACACACAAGAGAGTCAGAACTGTATAATTTTTCTAGCGTTGTATAGCATTGAATTAAAACTAAAAAATTAATTAAAATAAAGCATAAAATTTTGCTACAGAATAATTATATATATATATGATATAAATAAAAAAAATAAAAAGTATATTTTCAAAGGCATAAAAAAAAAAGATTTAAAAAATCCCAAGGTTTTTTTTTTTCTTCTTTTTTTTGAGAAATGAAGTGTTCGCGTTAAATCATAAGACTGACAGTTCTTAAATTTCCTGAAACAATCTATGATTTGAATATTGTATATATTAACGCGTTATACATAACACAAACTTGTTATACACAATATGCATTTGATTATAACGCATTTGAAGAGACTAATACTTCAAAATTTCCAGAATGAATATGTAATTCGCTAGATTTAAATACATGTCAACTCCCCCCCCCCCCGATTTAAAATAGTTTTTGAGCGGGGGGGGAAGAAGAAAAAAAAAATTTAATATACTAAAAAAGGGAAAAAAAAAAAAAAAACTAACGATTTTTTTTTTAAAATGGCACAGTAGAGTAAAGGTTAAATTGGCGACTTTAATTGTCAATAAAATTCTTTGGATATAAAATTGTTAGCATTCCTATAATTGAGTTCACTTTAATAAAAACTCTACCATTTAACTAATAGCAATTCTTCTTCTATTGAGTAATAAATACCATTCGCGTGATTTTTGTACCAAAATAATAAAATTTTTGCAACCTTTTTTTGTAATATATAATTTGATGAAAGCTATTGCATGAAGTGTATTTTTTAATAGCTTTTTTCTATGTTGGAAATAAATTGTAAGAATAATACCCTATTTTTTTGTTAAGTATTTTTTCGGAAACACAACATGTATTAAGTATTTCAACTGAGTGAATTAAAATAGTTACATATTCCTTATTTATAATGGGAATTTTTTAAATAAGAAGTCATAAATGTTTTCTTTTATTTAAAAATATTAAATTAATAAGAAAATGGCAAGCCACTAAATTAAAATTATCATTTCATTTCTTATTCTTTTTTGTTATCAAATACGTTCAATTTAAAAAAAAATTAACACATATAAAAAAACTATAGAAGGAATTGTCTTTAAATCATTAAAAATGGCACTGAATAAATATTTATGGTAGCTGGGAAAAAATATATTTTTAATTCTAAAAAAATAAATAAAAAAAATAACGGCATTTGTTTGTTTCGATACTTGAAAAATGTGCATAGAAGGTGGCATCTTCAAAAATTCAGCAAAAAGTAAATCTCGTGAGAATAAATTACCTTAATGGAAATATAAACAACAGGAAACGAAAATACTTTGAAGTTTCTACAAAACAATGTTATTCCTTCCATCTAAGGTCAAAAGTGAGATCAATGTCACACCCTTTTGGTGGTGCAGGGAATGGGACTGACATTTCTTGTAAAAGGGGGCTTTTTATCATTATTATTATTATTTTATGTTAGCTGAGAATTGTTGATTTTTGAGTCGGTTAGTCAACAAAAGGAAAAATGGATCTCACGGATCTGCAAACAAATTTCAAATACATCATGAGAGATATATTATGAAATTTGACAGAAAGTTCATTTTATTTATAATGCACTTGAATACACTATCCTTGTAAATCAAATAAATAAAACACAGTTGCACATTTTTTTCCGAAAAAAATAAGAAAGCATTTAGATCGTCTCTCGTCCCGGTATGCCATATCTCCCTCATTGAATAAGAATATTCAAATCATATGATTTTGCTATTCATATTGCAATTTATTTGGAACAAATGGTTTTAATATTCCTTTTTTTTTTTCAAGATTTTATAATTTTTTATATCCTAGAAATTTCTTAAATATCTCTACTTTTTTTTTTTGAGTAAAAGAGAAAAAAAAAAATTCTGAGCAAATCTGCAATGAAAAAAATTGCTGCCGATTTATCACTACGATATAGGTTTCGAGCTCCCCCCACCCCCTCTAGGTCTCGAGGTGACCATCTCCAATGCCTGTGCGGAAATTTGTCACTGAATACAACGAGAGAACCACCATATCTACCAAAAAACTCATCATCTGTCTTACTTCCAAAAGAGATGCTAAGATCTCCAAATCACTCCCAAGATCCACCTCTTACGCAAACAATAATGCCGTTTCCAACAGTTGATGCAGCATGGTCGCCTAACTGATTTTATATTATAATAAGTGCACCAATAGTATGGCTACGAGACAAACTTAATTTGTAACTGAAGGGAATGATCTAAACTATGTAAATATTTATAAGTTTTTTCTTGTATTGTGGAAACACTAGGAATTATAGCAGCAGACGCTGTGCTTATATTTTCATCATGTATATCATTTTATCAAAAGATTGTATAACCTTGTATCCTGTTTTATTTTAACTACAAACAATTATAAAAAAAATCCTAAAATGTAAAAAAAAAAAAAAGTGTTTCAATATTTGTCTGGAAGCATTTTAACTTTTAGGAATCTGCAGAATAAGAATTTTAAAACGTACATACATAAATCTGCCTTCTCAATTTTGGACCAAGTTATTAATGGCTTCCAGGTAATAAACGCCCCGTCATGATGTTTATTACAAAAACGTAGTTCGCGAATTGACTTTCGCGCCTAACCTAGATTCCCTTTAATAGATATGTTACGAAATTCCCTCTTCATAAAGAGAAAGGAATATTTTTTTAATTTCTATCTATGAATTTAGATTTGAGATTATAACAACTATCCAGGTTTCGAAATTAAAATACTTTTCAAGGTTTTGATTTTTGAAAGATTTTTTTTGTTGATTCTTGATTTAAAAAATGCTATTTTCACCTATAAGCTTTTGATAGCAATTTTTATTTTTTCCATTAACTAATTTAAAATGTGACGAGGAAATTATGCGAAAACAAATGGACAGTTGCAAGTTCAGACAGACCGAAAGAAAAATGATGAGCATCAGTTCAAAACACTTCTATTGAAATATCACTACGTTGAAAAACATAGATAAGAACATGATATCATGTTTATGAATAAAGTATTCAAATTATGCGAGGTGATATTTTTCGTAACTTCCAGACTGAAGAACAAATCTGATAGTGCAATTAGATAAATACGAATATAAGGAGAACAAATTTCTAGCTTGCCCCAAACCGATGGTGGTTAATAATTATTGATAAATCGCCAAGAATTCAATCCAATTTTATACCGAAAACAATTTACGACAATTGAAACAAAAGTTCTAAAAAATTATCTTCACTTATTCTATTTCAGTAAGTTAGCTTTGAATAATTTCTCATGTCACTGTTTGAAAATATGATTTTTTGAAAAGAATCAATAAAATGATATATTTAAGACTTCTAACACAAAAAATCTACAAAATCTCTACTTACTTCTGAAACAAATCATCACAAATGATGCAATTCAAATTTATTCTGATAAAGAGAAGCCGATATAAATGAAACAAATTATGTCATCCTTTTTGTTTTTGTTCAGAACAGAACAGATTTTTGTTCTTAATAAATCTCAACTCAACTTGTTTGTTGTAGCTAGATGACGATCATGGCGGATGAGCAGGTCAGTAGAATTTCGAATTATATTTCATCGTAAAAAAAAATAAAAAAATTCGCAGCTAATAAAATTAAAAAAGGCGCCCACGATAATTTGCAAAAATTTCATATGCAATGTCTTTTGTGTCGCAATAATGGAATTATTTTAAATTTTCTAATTACGTTTTTCGTAGTACGGAGATGATAGTAAACAATCCGGCATGTGCTTATATTAACCGAAAAAACGCATCCAATGCAGGGCGCCGAAACTGTTTGATCTTAATTTGGAGAAAGGATATTAACTATTCTTTGACCGATTTCTTTGATTTTTTTGTAGTTTGCAGGCTTATTGATCTTTTGAATTGCATTTATTTTCTCCAGAAAAGTTTTCATTGAATTTAAAGAGAATCGTATTTGTTTACGTATTTACAACTCCGTTGTTTATTTTTTAAATCGGAATTTTCGCTGCAGTTATTTTGTTCTTTTGCATTTCAGTTAATGTAATCACAGTGTCAGGGGTCTTAAGCATTTTTCTTTTAAATTTCAATATAATTTTTCCCCGCCTTCAACTTGTTCCTGCATGCCATGACAAGAAAAACATCCAGCTCAGCAAATCGTTAAACTTTTCGAATTATCTGATTGATATTGTTCTTCGAAGTCACTTTCAATAAATTAATTTTCAAGAATATGTATTTAAAAATAATAAAGATATTCTTTCAGAGTTCAACCTCTCATTTAAAATAAATTATTTTTTTACTGATTGATTCAAATTCATTTTTCATTCAGTCTTAAAAAATGGCATTTCCAGTTTATGAGTCATACTGAATTCAAAGCTATTATTTCAGTAAATGAATTATTCTGAAAGAATAGTAAATAATATCAAGTTTAAACAGAATAAGAGAAAATAAGTTTTAGTTTACAATAAAAATACCCTGAGGTTTTATTTTTCCTAAGTTTTATGAACAGAAGCTGTCTTAATATATATATTTTTAAAGGATTAAATAAATTTTCTGAATCAAATATATCTTGTAAATTAAATAATCAGTAAAAGTTATAAAATATTTTTGTTGATCATTTTCAAAGGTTTTGAGATTCTGAACTTTTTTTTATTTTAGTGTTATTTCTTATATTTATAGCTAGATATTTTAAACCTTTAATTTTAAGAGCTATATTACTGGTTTCTTTCCTGCTTCTCTGATATGAGGTATATAGAAAATAGTTGTAGAAAAGGGATAAAAAGTGAGCTGCTAATAATTTGAAGACATTATAATAGCATCTTTTTGTTATTGTTATTATATCATATTTTTATTATAATTATTATTTTAAAAATAAAATCAAGACATTGTTGCAATAGTAAGTTCAGGTATATAATATATTTTCTGTTGGATAAGTTTTTTAAAATTGGTATGAAATGGATATTGTAAACATCTACAGCTTTTTATTCTCAAACAAGTCTAAAATTTATTTGATTTGATTCTGAAACCATTATTTTAAAATTGTAAATATGATTTAAGTTTTTATAAAATATACTTTCTGTTGTTTTATTTTACTTGACTGTATATTTTAGTCCTCGGATTTATTCGCAAAATAAGTTGAATGTATGTACTTGAAGTAAACAGAATTTGGTTTCATTAGTAATAAATGAAATTCTGTACATCAAAGACAAACCTCATAATGAATTCATTCAGTTTAAAAATAATTGACATATATTTATTTTTAAACCATAATTTTTATATTTTTCAAATAGATTGAAATAATGTATTGCTATTTTTTAATTGAATATTTCAAATTATTTTTTTCATTACTTGATTCTTTAATTTTAATTATAAAATTTCAGTTATGAGTATTAGAATTTTATATGAATTTTAACATTAAAAAAACTACTGAGAGAGGATATTTTATACCTAAAATGTAAAACCATACTGCATGTTTGAAAATTTTTATTTAATTTTGATTAACAAAGTGTTTGAAAAATGTTTAGGTTACAAAATAAGTAGATAATCTCAGTAATGAAGTGATAGAAAAAAAATGTTTAGGTAACAGAATGAGTATTAGAATATTTATCTTATTAGAATAAGTTGATGATCTCAGTAATTGACATAATGAGTTTCTCTGAATATAAATATCTATACTGATTTATCTAAACTAAGTTTTATTGATGTTATATTAGGTATTTGACAGGCAGGTATAAATGCATATTCTTATATAAAATATCAAGTTGAAAATAATTTAGACATTATTAATTGAAAGTATTTTAAATTATAGGCTGTGCAGAAGTTTTTTCTATTTAGTTGCATATAAAAAATGCCAAATGGTTGCTAACCATTCAAAAACATTTAACCTGATGTTTGACAGCAATATTTGTATTATACTTTGATTGAAAAGCATACAGACTTTTTCTGATATTAAAATACTTTTGATAATGTTTCATGATACAGTGTGCTTTTGCTCATTGATAATCATTGGTCATGGATATTTGCAGTTTTGAAGAGCATTTCTAGTTACTGAAAGTTTTCATGTGAAATATCTTTCATATATCTTACACTGAGTGGCTTTTTTACCATGATCATTTTATCAGTGTGGTGTTGGGCTGCATTGTCATTTATACAACATTAATTTTTCTTGACATTTATGAGATATTAATAGTTTGTGAAATCTGGGACTTCACTTGATTGATCATAACTTTTTCCAATTGAATGAAATTGTGTGGTTGTGAATTTGGATGTTTTGCGATTCCTTCAAATTCCTTCCACAGATATTTAATAGGAGTAAGTTATGGGGACCACTTTAAGTAGAGTTTAGTCTGCTTCATGTTATTGAAACTAGTTCTGCACTATACTGCACCTTGGCAGGGTGCAGTATCTTATTGGAAATATCATTGCCATTGGGATAAACCATCTCAACATAAGATCCTTTTGCAAAATAATCATTTAGGAAATAAAAAAATAGCTATGTTTTTTCTAAAAGACGGGGAGGGGGGAAAAGCAACTTATTTGTATTCATTCTAACATTGAGTCATGACTATTTTATTACTATTCAAGTTGGCAGAAAATGGGACTTTTAAATAAAGTAGACTTTTTTCTGAATAAGCAGTTTTGAAAGTTTTTTTCAGGAGAGATTGGGATCTTGAGGGATGCTAAATGAATAATGAGAGGTGTTCATTTAATGCAGTAAATGTACTATTTTAAAATCTATATATATATATTTTTTGTGAATATCATTTATGTATAGCATACAAATGATATAAAATGTGTATGCATGTATTAGAATGAAAATATTTTTGTCACATATTCACAAATTGATGGGTTTTTTTTTTTGGTCAATATTTATAATTTACACATTTCTTTTTGAAGGGAAGGGGAGCTTGAATAAACTTACAGCATTCAAACCAAGGAAATAGAATTTTGGAACTATTTTGTTTTCTGAAATAAACCTTTGTACTTCAAATAATAGAAGCTAATTTTAAATGCTTGTTTAAAAAAATAAAATCAAAACATATTCATTTTTGTTAGCTCAAAATAAAATTAGTTACATTTTATAACACTAATTAAAATGTTATATTTGGATTTGGAATATTTTAATTGTACAAGTCAAACTTGTTCCATTTGTAAACAGGTTCTGAGCTGATGAACGGAAGTTTGCATATGAGCATTGTTTTTTTTAAAGCTATTTTTCTATTCATGTTCTTAAAGGATTGATTACAATTTCAGAATAATCAGATATTGTAGTGTATTGTTTTCAGATATTGCAGTTAAGCTCAGAAATGCACCAATATATTTTTGTTATGTTTTCATCACTATACAATAAGACTATCATTGTATAGTGATATCTTAAAAATGAGGCATACATTTTTTTCCCCCAAAGTTATTCCTTTAAAGTGGTGTAGTTTTTTTTATTGGAAAGTTAAATTCTTTTGGCATTGGATGTTTATTTTTTTTTTATATGTGCAAATCTTGAATGCTAATGTGAATAATAATTAGGTTTTAGTATGTAAGCTGGCATTTTATCCCAAGCAGAATTCAAAAGTGTTTATGAATTGCATTGATGTAACACTGAAATCTTTCTTTTATTTTGTATGTGACAATGCATTTCTGCAGATTTCAACATTTTCAGAATAAAATTTTATCATTCTTGAAATTTATTAATTTTAATTTCAATTTATTTTGTTATTATTAATCTTATTAATAACTCTATGATATTTTTAATATATCTAATACTTTTTATGTGAATTTATCCATTTTATTGTTCATTTAATAGTTATTTTACTTCTTGATGTTTATATTTTGCAGAATTCATTATTTTATCAAGTTCAAATTCTTTTTTGTTCCAAATTGATTTTAGTAATTATATATGATTTGAGTATTTATAAACATTACGGTTGATTTCACTATTAGGAAACAAAGCTTTTAATGCTACTACATATTTACAGGTAAAATGTACTACAAATAATAATTTTGTTTTTAATTTCTTGAACACTCTGCCAATGTTCATGCAATTTCCAGATGTACACGAGTTAATTAATCTTTGACAATCCAATGTGTATAAGAACTACTGGAACTTTTTTTATAGTTAATCTGTTGGCAATCACATCTGAGATATTGTTAATAGAATAATGACCCATCTAGACTGGCATATTTTCTAATTATTTAAATAAGTGGTAACTTTTGGACTAATTACAGAATTCTCAGTTGTTGCAATACTCAGTTCTTTAGTTTATTGGCAGTTTACTATATTTAACAAAATGTTAAAAAATATCTCAAAAGTTTCCAAAATTTGTTCATTAGGAAGACAACAATATAATAAAAATATCGAAGAAATTGGTGGGAAAAGGAAAGGGTTGATGCCTTTTATTCTTTGAATACTTTTTTCTTTATGTGGTTTATTTTAGTAAGAAGGTTAAAAATCCTTTTATTTGATTAAAGATTAATTACAATATTTATTGCTTCTTTTAAAGATTGGATGATATCACCCTGTCCTTCTTATTAACTTTTTCTATTATTCCTTAGATAATGAGCTAGAAGAAAATAAAAAAAAACATATAATTTAGGGATTTTAACATAAACACAAAGCAATTTTTACTTTTTTCCCCAAATAGTTAAAAATTTGATATGTTAGATTTATCTTCATTGATACCTTTCCTTCTTTCTCTCTTTAGTTATCTAACTGCCCCTTACACATGCAATGAGTGAATAGAACAAGAGAGTAGAGTAATCAATTAAATAATTAGAGCTGAGACAGATTAGTTACACAAGGCAAGTTGTTTACTGGTAAAGTATTTGGGTCATCTATTATAAGGAAAGGTATTTTGAAGCAGTTATTGAATTCACAAATAAAGGTCAATGGAGGATATCCATGGTTACAACAAGGAGGGGGGTATCTTAGCAAGTTTAACCTTCTTAGCAATCAACAACTAACACTTGATGCTTTCAAGATGATAAAATTGACAATCTTTTAATCTTTCTTTTCATTTCTCTTCTTTTTTTTCTTCCCCTTTCTAAGTGACTTTTTAAAAATTGCATTTTTACTACTCGTGCAACTTATTTCATATTTTGTGTGTTATTTAAATATTTTATTTCTAATGTTATAAATTAATTATTTAAATAAAATAAATTGTTCTTTAGTTGAAAATAAACATATTTTTGAAATGCATTTTTGAAGCAAAGTTCCAGTGTTAACTGGGACATGGGTAGTTAAAAAGTTTCTTATTTAATAATGTTAAATTGCTGAAAATTCTAGAATTTGACATTGAATATAAAAAATTTTGTGTAAATAGGAAATAGTTTTTGAAATTTTTTTTGCAAATCTTTCATTTCTGAGTTGATGACTCACCTCTAATATGCTTACTGTACATGGCTGTGTATAAAATCAGGTAGAAAAATATGTGTTGCTTATCAATTAATGACTTGCAATGTTTTGATTTGTTCATATCTTAAAATGTAATTACCAGTAACAATGAATTTTGACATTCATACATTTGACTTTTCTCTGTCTACTTTTTTCCTTAATTGCTAGAAGGTCTTTTAGATATTACTGATCTATAATTTTTCTATTTTCTCTGAAATAGATGCATTCATTCCCTTATATATAGACATGCATGATAACCATGTACGGTCGTAAAGACAGAGTGGGGGGGGGGAGCCACCCAGCTTTATTCCGGCATCGTTCATCATACAATCTTTAAAAAGGTGTCATTTGAAAGGCTTTATGTACTCTTAAAATTTTTTGAATTAAAACATTATGTGAGGGGCTGTCTATATATTGAAATAACAGCAAAATTCAAAATTTCCAACGGCAACACCCATTTTTCTCATCAAATTTTAAAACTAAATCAGAAGTTACTCCCAGAAACCAAGTTTTATCAATTTGAATCTATTTGTTTCAAAATTAAGAGGTAACAAAATTTTGACTTTCTAATGTTAAAATTAAATTTTGAACTTTTATTGATATCTTAAAAACTTATAACGTTATTGACCTAAACTCTTTTTGTTATGAAAATATAAAGTATTCTACACATTTTGCATACATATTTAACACAAAAAAATAACTTTTAATATGTGAAAAAAATTACAAAATTAGAGCTAAAATTTTTTTTGCAATATGCTTAAATTTTGTTATAAATCAAAAGACGACCATTTTATGGGGATATAAAAAATTTCAGCTCATTCTTACTTGTAGTTTTTCTATAGCATTAAGTTTCCTGTATTTCTCCTAAAACAATGCATTTAAGGCTACATGCATAAATTTCAAAACATCGACAGTTTTTTATTTGGCATTGAAATGCTGCTGATCATGCATTCCTTTAAACAAATATCATTTTCAGCATTGTAGTAATATAAAAAATATATATAAAAAAATTCATCAGCGTAAAAAAAAGAAAAAAAATATTCCATTGCTTTAAAATTTTATTAATAGTCACTAATTTTGAATGTGGAGGATAGTCTCTGTAATAAGCTAAAATTTTCATTTGTCAGTTCATATAATGTCTGTTACAGAATATAACAAAAATCCAAAAATGGGATTTTTTTTCTTACTAAATATTTTGTAGAATATAATTATTTAATTTTACAAACATTTTGAAAAATTATTTTTCTTAGTAATTTATAGATAACAGATTACATATTTTCTAAAAAGAAAAGAACAATTTGTATTTGTTTAAGTGTACAATATTTCATACACATCTCAAATTTCATATGATTTATCTGCTATAATTATTGTATATAATCACAAATGGGGGGAAAACCCATTATTTATTAGGCAGTTAATATTGATATTTTGTTTTAATATATATAAATAACTGTAATTATATGTTATTACAGTTTGTAGTTCTTTTTATTGATTCTATTAATCCATTTAATACAGTTGATTGATAAATACTGAATTTTTCAATGCCAGTTTAATTTAATTAACTTTGTTCTGTTTAAGCAAATACATTCTAATATAAATTTTTGATTATTAAGCTAGTTACTTATTAAAGACATCTAAAGGAATAATCATTTATATAATGATTTATATATAATAATTATTCTTATATGTAATAATTCTTATATATAATTATACTTATAATTCTATATAATTATTCTTGTAACTACTTCACTGAAATATCTATTCATATAAGAAGCAGAAAGATTTGTGATGAATTATAGCTTAAAAAAGTGCTACAGAAATGGAAATTAAAGATATGAATGAATATTTAGAATGATATTCTGCAAATTGCTTTTCACATTTGTAACATGTATATATCCTGTATACATGACTTCATGACAAACAAAAAGCATTTTCATAGAACACCAAATTGCCCATAAATCCAGGAAGAAAGGGGGATTTACATTTATCAGTGAATGAGATGCACATCTTTTTTGTATGCTTTTAAAATAAAGTAGTGCATCATTTCATCGTGCATCTGTGAGTAGTATGTAGTGATAATAACATGTACTGGTAAAGAAATGCAGAAATAAAACATAACAGAATAAAAATAAGTTATTTTTTCCCTCTAAATTGGTAAGATATTAATTTTAACACTAAAATTGACATTTCTTGTGAATAATAAAAAATATATTTAATTTTATATCTTTTGCTCCTATAACAAAACTTTCTATTTTGGTGCTTTCAGTGTCATGGAGAATCAGGCTCAGATGTGACTTTAAAAAAACTTTCTGTGCTTTTGAATATTTCTTTGCAGAAAATAATCACAATTCTTCCAAAATGTTCTCTATGAATACTTTGTCATGAATGGAATAGCAGTTGATTTTAACATATAGATTGTAATCTTACAGATGTCTTTAAAGTGCACATAAATAAAAAATGCTGTCATTGACATAACAGAGAATATTACAATCTTGCACATCTAAATATAAAACAACCCCTTAACAGAAAGGTAACCCCTTAATCATGGCATGTTAGCCAAAAGTTGTACTTTGGGTATTTTTTCTTTGGGAAATATATTCATGATGTCAAAATAGGATGTTGCCAAAGTAAATTTCAACGTTTGTAGAATTTTAAATATATGGACAATCTCCTATGGGAAATTTTAGGCACAGCATCTTTTAGTATTCATTACTACTTTTTAAATGGTACCATTAGTTTTCACATCGGATAATCAATTACAAAATAAATCTGGGTGGCTTTTTTATTTTTCTGTGACTGTACATCTTTAGATTATTCTTCTAGTTGATGAGTGGAGCTACTATGGTTCCCTATGTCTTGTTGGTTGGTCACATGAATTATCAATCTTTTAGGAATCATGTAATTAGATAAATTTCCTTTGTTTACTACAGAGGTTTATCTCTGTACCTGAAAGTAGCACTGATTCAGGTTCAGGTTAGCACTTTTACAGTTGCCTGCAATAACTTTTCTTTTGTGTTTGAGGCTGTTGTTAATCCTAAAATCTTCAGGTGTAATCTGACAAAAAAAAAAGTTTAAAAAAAAATGGCTACTTTCTTCATATTGTCAATTTTTATTTGAATCCAGTGATGATATCTTCAGTTATGAAATATATCCTCATTTGCAGTTTAAAAATTCATTATCAGAATAAGTGACAATTTATAATCTCTGAAGAAATAGAAATTGGATGATTTTCTTATTGAAACTATAGCAACAACTCAAACAAAATAATTTCTTCTTGCTCAGAGCTTAAGTAAAATTTCTATTAAACTCTTCATAACAGATTAAATATTTTCCCTGAACTTATATGAGAAACAGCTAAAATATTTCAAACTATATATTATAGTCTTATGGATCAAGATGCCTCGTATATTAAATGTCATAATAGAGAAAGGAAAATTAATATTGTCTTAATTTTTTGTACTGTACTGTTGGGTTTTATATACCAAATATGCAGCCTGTTGCATAGTTTTTAGTCCCAGAGAATTAGCTGCTTCAATAACTAACTTATTCTACCTATCTATTTTTTGCTATTCATCTATTGAATGTCTTAATGAAAATCTTCCCTTAAATGGCAGACTATTATATCCATCAGACTAAATATTGTCCATACTATTAAAATGAAAAAGATTCAATGATTTAAAACTAAGAAAAAATATTTCTTGTCTTGTAGCTTCTCAGATAATTTCACTTTGCTAACAAATATTAAAAGTATTAAATAGTTCAAATTAAACAACTGAAACAAGTGAATCATTTTTTTATTTTTACTATTAGTAAATATTCTAAGCACTTTAGCTGATAACAAAATTTTAAAATACCGAAACAAAATCTAAGAAATAAAATGTTGTATTTGATATTTTTAACTACTTTCCACTAAATATTACTCCTATGTACCTTACCCTACAGACAATTCGTTAACATGAAAAAAATTGAAACCACCTTCTGTAAGTTGTGGGCCAGAATCTATATATTTAGTTCTCTTCTGACTGTTGTACTTATCAAGAAATGAATCTTTTAAATGTCTTTAATTATGAATCTTTTAAATGTCTTTAATTATGAATCTTCAGAAGTAATTTGATACCATAAAATTTTTTAAAACTATATACACTCTAAAATAGCTTACTTGTCGGTTTCAGAATTCAGACTTTTTTCCATTGCAGTATCGTATACTAAGGAGGAAAAAATGAAATTAAAGAAAATTAAATTGAAAAATTAAAATTTAAATTGAATTATTGTCAGAGGAAATAATAAGTTTCAAATATTGATTTTGCCAGTTTGAATTTTTTTTATTAGTGTTATATAATTTGTTGTGCTAATAAATAGGAATGCTACAATCTTTGTATATTTTTATTACCACTGAGTTACATTTTAATATTTTGTAGAATTTATTTTTTGTTTGGCATATCATATAGTCATATCTGGCTTTTTAACTGCTAAACACAGCACCAATCATATATGGAACTTAATCATTTTTCTTATTTGGGTTATTCAAGAAATGTATTAGTAGTAATGGGAAAGGCAACAATATTTTGTGGTGGAGTATATGTACCTGTAGTCTATACGTGCAAAATGATATAAAATTGATTTTAAATGTAATTATAGTAACATTGTTATAGTGATCTTCTTTGTATAAAGAATGATTATTTTAGCAATCACAGCCATAAGATCTACAATTCAAGTTGTGTTTCATGCAGCTTAGTCAGTTATGGCTGCTGTATCATAAAATGTAATTTAACCAGAGAAAAAGGGACTAGCTGCTCTTATGTTAACAGGACATAAAACTCATAGCACCAAAATAAAAATTAGAATTATTTTAAATTTCAAATTAACCCAAAACTAGATTGCTTTGAGATATTATATAGGCGATTCAAGGAACCAGATAAAAATTCAGAATTTTCCCTCAAATATAATAATAAAATTCAAATTAGTATAATTCTTTTGTATTAAATATAAGATGTTGACATTAAATAACGACAAATTCTTCAAATTGAAAATGGAAATTAGCATATAAATTGCCTGGAAATGAAATGATTGCAGGTTTTGATACTTGTTTTTGTTTATTGCAGTGTCAGTAGTGCTCATTTATGACTGATACCGTGAATATCGTATATCTCGTATTACATAGGATCATTTGAAAAATGGCCAGATGTTATATGAGAAATATTTTTAATGTCTTATTGGCAAAGACAGGGAAGGACTGTACTGAGAATTATTTAAATTCAAATTAAATAATTTCGAATTTTCTGATTTTTGTTTTAGCTACAAAATTGTTTTTTATTGTTATTAGTAATGTATTTCAAATATCTAGAAATGAATTTTAAAAAGTTTCTTAATATCTGCTATAGTTTATTTCAAAGAATTTGTTTTTTATACAGCAATTTTCAATTATTATTTTGTTATTCTCCATTTAACCCTTTCTAGGGCCGTGGGAAGTATGCTTCCCACCAAATTTATCAATCTTTGTATGAAATTATGTAGGTTGGCATAAGTTCTGACAAATTTTTTAAGTAAGTCAGAAACTTAGATGCTTCAGTTCTTTATCTCATACAAAATGATGTGTCTTGATTTGTTACTTAATTATTAATTAACCAAATTAAGTAATTATCAAATTAAATTTATCTAATAAGCTAAATGAATCTTTTTTCTTATTCTAATTTCAAGCCTAAAAATATTTTAACATAATATGACTAGAAAAAAATGGCCCATTAAAGGGTTAATTAGGGATTTATTTACTTTTCTGCCTTTATTGTTAAAAGTTAATATATTTTCGTGCTAGTGAAAGTGTCATATTTTTAAAAAATTAATAGCACTACTTAATATATAATTAGTGTTGAACTGTCTTTAATAAAAGTAATGTGCTTTTCCTTATTTATTGTTTATTTCAGCAGAAAAGAATTATTTTACTTACATTTCATTTTACAATGTCTATAATTTATTTTTGTTGATTTTAGGATTTGGCTCAGTTAGAAGTTCTTTGTAAGCAGTTTTATGATTCAAACAATCCTGAAGAACGAGCTACTGCTGAGAAAGCTCTAGTCAATTTTGTTCATGTGCCAGATTGTTTACCTACATGTCGCCTCCTACTTGAAAGAGGAGATGTATGTGTTTAACCTTTTTTTTACATTCTAACTCTTTAAAAAAATTACTTGAATGTGACTATTCATAAGCACTAAAAAAGTACTTGCAAATGAAGATGTTATTTACTTTTACTGTGCTTTGCTGAGGAAATGTAATCTGTAATTAAGTTAAAACCATTGAATTATAACTTCTTGTACTGTCTATACTTTATTCTTGAAGTTTGTTTTGTATTTATTAATGGTAATACAAATGGAAATTAATAATACAAATTAAATACCAATAATTTGTATTTAATGGTATTTTGCTAGATGATCTGTTTCTCATTTAGAACATTTGCTTTTAATTAGCCTGGCTTAAAGTTAGGCTTTTCAATAAATTTCATTGCATTTACTGTTGACACAGCATTTGCTAAAATATTCCTTTATGATAAATCTTCACTAGTTTTTTTTAAAATTAAAATTTACTGTTTTAATTGTTGGCTGTCCCCCTCTCCACATTTGTAATGAGTAATTGCATATTATTTGAATCACATATTATTTGAATTATTTTCAAATTTCTTTTTTTTTTCTTTCATATTTCTATGTTTAAAAGTACAGAAGTACTGTATGCATGAAATATTGAAATTGGTTTTATTGAAAGAAATTCATGTTTGCCTGTTCTTTCTCATTCATAAAGTATATTGGTTGCATTTTAGTACATAAAAAAGTGCAAAATTGGATTGTTAGTATAACCAAGAATGATTTGTGCCTATAAACAAAGTATAATTCACCATTAAATGAATCTTAATTTTTTAAAAAGCAGAAGTCAAGGTTACCTATAATGCGCTTTTTCTAAATTAAGTTATTCCATTGTGTGACGATAAATAATATTGGTATACCCTCTAATGTTTTTAATTCTTTTCCCTGTTGTTGAAATTATTGCATAACTGCAAACTAGCGGGGACAGGTACTGAACTGCTATGCTAGGAATCAGAGTTCAAATAATATTTGTTTCAAATTTTTAATTTTTTCATAATAAAAATAGTTTCATATTTCTTTCAGATTTATTATTAGATTATTCAGATTTATTAAGTTAAAAAGAGGGTGATTAATTTCTCTTATTTTATTGATTAATTGTTTAAGATACCATAAGCAGTTTTTATTCTTGAATTTATGTATCAATGTATTATAGTGTTACAGACATGTTCTCTATTTATTTATTATTTTGAAACTGAAAATTATTGTTATTGAAAGATTTTCAGGTAGTGTCGGTCTTTAATATTTTTTCTCCCATACTTTGTATATTTTTATTTTTAATCCTTAAGAAATTTACTGTTGAGTAATAGAGTATCAACCTGTATGAAAAAATATGAGTATTTAATAGAAATTTTGATGATGATATATTTTTCCAGACAATGAAAATACAAAATCTGCTGATAAAAATTTGTTCCTGTTCTCTGTTTTTTCTAATTTAATATATTACGTTGTGTATATGTGCTTTTAGTTATTATCTCATTTATAAATTCTGAAACATATGCATGATTACTAAATCTAGAATCTAATTTTGCATAAAATTGTAAAGAAATATCTATTTTTTTTTCTTTTGCTTCCAGAAAAGAAATTTAATATATTCATAGCAATAATATAAAAAATATTAAGTTTTAGTATCTTTAAACTCAGACTGCAAATTTGGAATTTAGTTAATGGTTTATAATTCAATGCTTATAATTTTATATAATAAAATTTTTTATTATTTTAAAAAGGTATGGAACAATTATGCAACATACATTGTAATTTCTATAAATTTAGAAAACACGTTGTAGAGTGATATGTGCTATATCAGTATAATAGTATAAATACAATATGAAACTGCCAAAATAATTGCCAAATTTTATGATTATGACGCCTGATTGATATAATTTGTTTTTATTGTACATATTTGTGCAATCCTATGTTTTCTGTAATTATATTTTGCATTTCTTAGAAATTTTCAGGCTTTTTTAATGTTTCATTAAATTTCTTTTTTTTTTACTTGTAATCTACTCAACTCTAAATTTTTTTCACTGAGTTATGAATGTGTAAATACAATTGCATGTCATCATAAACTGTCACTTTCAGAATAATCTTTTGAAAAGTGTATGATTTTTAAATTTGAAAACAGATAAATTTTTATGTTTTTAATTTAATAGAATGTGTTTGCTCATTTAATTATTTTGTCTGCATTTCATTGCTCACATTTGAAGAATAAAAGTACAGAAACTGTTAGTATTGCTGAAAGGAACTTGATGGTGTAAGAAATATTTGTTACTCTTATGTCTGTTTTTTGTCATCTGTTAAGATTAATTACTTTTCTTCTTGTAATTAAATAATTTTAAGCTAGAAAACTTCTTATTATTTGTCTTTGGTAAAAAATAATCTTTTGAAAGTTTTAATTGGAGTAATTTTGGTGATTAAGAATTAAATTTGTTCATCTGAATGGAGAAAAAGAACAACAATTGAATTTGATAGTTTAAAATTTTTAAATCATTTTATTAATAACCACCTTTATATAACAAAATAAAATTTATTTCATTTCAACAGTAATACTCTGTGATCTAAGAGTGGCTTAAATAACTGAAATTTGGTTTAATGTTTGTTTGGTCACAGAAATTTAAGTGAAATTTATAAGTTTTTACTTTTGCATTTAAAATTTCTACAAATTTTATGTATTATTAAAAAGAGTTTAAATATTTGTGTTATGTTATGCATGAGATCTTTTCTGAATTTATTAGCACCTGTTGGAATTCTGAATATGAAGTTTTAATGATATAGATGGCCATTAGGGCCTATTAACTTTTGTGAAAATTTAGTTATTTGTATTATAAAATCTTTTATTGCATTATAGTCTTCCTATGCTCAACTGTTAGCTGCAACTACGCTAACAAAATTGGTCTCTAGAAATCCTCAAACTCTTACATTGCAACAAAGAATAGAAATAAGTAAGCATATTCTTAGCAATAAAACTCATTATTATTTTTTAATTATTATTTTGCTTTAGTTTTTTTTTTGATAAAAATATTTTCATCCCTATTATTTAGCATATTGTTTCTGAAATTAAAATATTCAATACAAATATTTGCAGCTGTTTACTGTAAATGCTTTTCTTATGTTTTGTCTGTATATTCGATTTTTTGTGTAATATAAAGTTTTGTTATTGGTTTATTGGGATTTTTAACCTTACATTCACTGTACTGGATCCTGATTTTCAGATTTGAATTTTCTGTAACAATATTCAAAGTAATGTCGATTATGAAGTTTTCTATTGGCCATCTCTGCCTACAAATGATAAATTTTCTATAATTGCAGGTTTTAATGTTATTTAAAAATATTTTATATTAGTCTAATTTTTCCTTTATATTATAGAGGAGACTTCGTTCTTTGTTTTACTTTTAAGTTATTCAGTTGATTATAGTTTTTATATCAAAGAGAGGTTTATTTATAATTTTAAAAGAATTTGAGTGTTTAGGTCTTATTGCCACTGCACATATCAAAAATGTTTCGCCGAAAAATGTATTGTAATTTTGTAAGGACTAAAATTCATTTATCAATAATTAGCATTTATGTTTGAAATAATTCTTTTAGAATTAGAATTTTGAGATTATATCCTACTATATTTTCAATTTATCTTTTTTATGCCTTTTGTGTGTATTACAACAACAAAAGGATTGTGTAGATTGATTCGAAATTAAATAGATACTGATTAAATCAATACTTTTATGTAAATCAAGTAATAATATACAATTTAAGCTAAAATTGTTTGAAAATAAATTACCCAAAAGCAAAAACGAACGGTGTAATTCTTTTGAAATGTATTATTACATAACTCATACGGTAACCACCACTAGCTTGTTCTTTGTTTACATTAATTTATGTTTATATTGTATTATTTTTTAATTACGATTACTATAATTTTTTATTAATTGTTTAATTTTAGGTAAAATTAATTACTGTTTTAAATTATATGAATTGTCATTTTGTGACAGTGAAACTATCAGTGAATTTTAATGCCTTATAACCATTTTATATATGAAAAATAAAGCTATAAAATAAAATATTAAGAGAGTTTGATTGTTTTCGACTGGGGAAGAATTGGGTTGTAAATATTCATTTTTTAACGACTTTTGTATGAGTGTATTTAAGGATCATACCAGAATTTAAATAGTCACTAAGGTTATTATTATGTAGACTTGTGTTAATCATTCTTAAGAGTCGGAAGGTTAATTGTTTTTAATCCATCCCATAAAATATATAGAAAAGTTAAACAGTGAAAAATATTGATAACAGTGGGGTATCTATGATGCATGAATGAAAAATATTAATTGTGTTATTATTTGAAACTAGACTTTTATTTATAGCTTATTTTTTCCATTATCAGTTTATAAGTTAATATTATTTCATATATTATTCTGTAAATATGTAATGTTTTTATGTTGATCCATAAATCAGTTTCTAATTGTTTTATATCATTATTTTATATAATTACAATAATTTTATGATTAGTTACCCTATTGTGCTGTTGTTTTTTAAGCTTAATGTATATGATGTTTTGAGTTTATAATTGAAGAGATTTTGAATGAATTTAATTAATTTTTAATTTCAGAAAATTATGTACTCTCATATCTCGCTAATTGTCCTAAACTAGCTACATTTGTCACCCAAGCATTAGTTCAACTGTTTGCCCGACTTACTAAAGTTGGATGGTTTGAAACCTACAAAAAAGAACACGTATTTCGAAATATAATTACCCAGCTGACTGGGTTTTTACAGGTTTGCATGATTTATTTGAATAACTAGTCTAAAAGACTTTTTTATTTTCACATAAATTTTGTTCTCAAATTATGCCATAATTTGTGTATTCTTTAAAGAAATTCTATTCTCACATACACACACAATATGCAAAAATTTCTTATCATGGGTGTATGTATTATGAAAAACTTTGAAATGATAACAATTTTGTAAATCACCATTAAATTGTGTAATTGGATTAATCCCAATGACAGTGTGTTTTATATGTGTTATTAAAGTAATTATCATCAAATTTGCATGTTTTTTTATACTCTGTATGTTATTACCAGAAATTGGTGTTTAGAAGATTTTTTTTATAATTTACATTCTTTTTTATTACTGATTTAATTTATTTATTCATTAATATTTTTAAAAATTTTTCTAGATTGCTATTATTACCTGACTAAATTTTTGCCATTTTTTTTTTGTTTTGTTTTCAGACTTAGCTGAAAACCATTATGTGTTTAATTTAAAAATTGTAACTAGGAAGAGTAGGAAAATTTCAGCAGTTAGAAAACTTTTGAAAGAGACTGTAAAATTGGAAGAAAATAAATGAACCAAATCATCATCATATTTCTTAATATTTTATTTAATATAATAGTAATTAGCACTATTAAAGTTTATGGAATATAAATATGTTGAAACTAAGATTTAAAATTGAAGATTTATTTTATTTTCAAATTAGGTGATGAATGTTAATAATTAGCTAGTGGCCTTAATTCATATGTATGCAATGATTATTAAAATTGATACAGAACATAGTTAATGTTATTTCTTGCTAATTGACTAATGGTTTACTAAATTTTATGTACTTGATAATCAAACAACTATAGAGTGTTTAATTTTTTCCTCTTAAATAATTTCATTATCTTGTAATGTTTGGACTATAAAGTTAATTTTCGAATTACAAGCGTTTTCGGTTTCCACGCACCCGAGCCTGCTTGCGCTCAATGAATGCCATTTCATCTAAATTAAGAAAAAATTCCTTTTGAAGTTATGTAAGCTCTGAATGTGCTTTTTCCTTCTAACTGCAATCATATTCCGAGTGTACTATTCTTTGGTCATGGAATTAACAAAGAAAATTTTTAAAACATGTAACAATTTAAATTTTAATGCAAACATTGAAAAAAAAATATAAATATCTTAATTAATGTATCAAATAAGTCACTTTATTTCTTTTATGTTATAAAAAAAGGAAAATAGCTAATGCACATATCTCAAAACATTTTTGGGGTTTAAGTGGTACAACCTTTTTGCTATCTTATTTTGTTTTGTCATTAATATCTCCATTCATTTTGGCTTAAATGAGTAAAGCTGAATTCAAATAATTCTCTATAGTTATCAAATTTGCTACTTAGAAGTTATTAAAGGTGATATTAGCATACTGATAAGTAAAGTTGTTAAAAAGAAAATAATTCAGATTTTTTTTATCATTAAATATTATGTTTGGAAAGAAGTTGTTTCTTTGTGCTTTTGTATTGCTTAATTTGCCATTTCCTTTTATAATAGGGTCCTGTTGAGTATTGTGTGATAGGTGTTCAATTACTGTCTCAAGTTACTTGTGAAATCAACCAAATCAGCGAAGTAATTATACACTTTTCATTATATTTAGGCAAGGAATTTTAATTTGAAAGTAGCACTCTTTGAGACATTGAAGTCTTCAGATTTGATATGTGGAGTTATGTTTATATTATTAGTTATGATTCATATTCATCTTTATTACAATTTTCAAAAGTTATTTCCATATTCATCTTTATTACAGTTTTCAAAAATTATTTCTTAAATTGTTTATTAATATGATAAAAATGTTTAATCATAAATTATATTGGATGTTTCTACCAAAATAATCATTGTGTTAATGAAATTTGTTTTGTAGGCTGAAGCCAACAAATCATTAACTAAACAACGCAAAACAGCAACTTCTTTCCGCGATACAGAACTGTATGAAATATTCCAATTAGCTTGTGATATGCTAAGAAGAGCATTAGAGAATTGGAAAACACCATCCTTTAAAGATGAAGCAGAGGTAAATATTTTTTTTAAATAACTGAATTTTTCTTTTGAAGTCATTCTGTAATCTGGAATTGGTTCGAAAATGCTTGTTTATATCTAAAAGTTATTTTTTTTCCCCTGGTGCAGTTTGAACGATACTTGTAAAATTAGCAATATATAGAAATATAGATACTTAAAAACATTATGAAGTACTTTTAAATGAAAGAATTTTTATTCTTTACCAATAAAAGAGATGAAAAAAACTCTCGATTTCTGTACACTGTTGTTAAGTTCATTGGAATTTTAATTAAAAGTTTTACACATCTTTATTATTAAATTGATTTTCTATATAAATTTGCAACTTAACAGCGTTCTAATAATATTTCTGATTAACTACTATATTAGGCATTTTCAGCTGTAGGCCACAGAGCAAAAGTTTGCAATTTCTAATACGTGAATTGCCAGTAAAATATTTCTTGACACGATACCCTTAGTCTAATTATTAAAATCAAATTTCAGTGAAATTTCAGAACTTTATTCTTAGGATTTGTTTCATGCTTTGAAATCATTTATAGATCAGTATCTAATCCTTTTTTTATTCTAATTAATTGGCTTTTAAGTGAATGGTTTTTATATATTTTGTCCACTTTCCAAAGTAAGTTCTTGCTCTAATGTTGCAGCAACTTTAGAGCAAGAAGCATTGTGAATTTTATGTGATATTTTCAAGATAATTTAGTTTTTTGCTTCAATTTACTTACAACATGTACTCAACTTATTCAAATTAAAATCAAGTTCATGTAATTCAAATTTCAGAATTTCATTCATGGAAATCTTTTTCCTACTTTCAAATTTGCATGAAAATAAAAGAGGTTCAGATTATTTTACAGTTGTTTGGTTGACTTGAAAGTTCAAGAACTCTGGCAAACTTCGTATTTGAGCATTTAAATTGTGTTAAAAATATTTCATTTTTTTATCCATTTCATTTAAAATTTATAAATTTAACTTTTTTTATGTAAGGTATTGAAATCAATCCTCTTCAAGATGTTCCCCACAATGAAATCTTTTGGCATTTCAGTTTATTGTAATACTTTTTATAATTGTTTAAAGCTACTTGTTTTAAATCAAAAAATATTATATTATATCTAAACCAATAAAAATATCTAGATTTGGAAGTTGGGAGGGGACTTTTATTGCTGAAGTGTCTTTATAGGCTTAATTCATCTTTGTCTTCTTGACAAAATGCTGGAGTGCTTGATATCATAAAAGATTATTTGAATTTTCTCATAATGTAGGACACCATATGGCAAAATTGTTCTCCAAATCGGATTCCCCCCCAATATGCTAGAATGTTATTATTTTAAGAGATTATTTTACTTTTACTTAGGTCTTAGGCACTTATAGAATAGTTGTGTTAGAAATGCTAATCTAATTCATCCCTTGTTCCATATTGTCAGATAAAGATGTTTTCAGTATCAAACTGACTCATCCAATTTACATGCACAAATTTGAAAAAAAAAATGTTGATAATTAGTTTTCTTTCATTATTACACTTTGTCTTTTTGTCTCAGTTTCAATAAAAACAACTTGCAAATCTTTTTGTTATATGTATTTTTGTGGGTATTACTTTGATTTATGAATACTTCTATTCCTTGTAAGCAGGAGTAGAAATTTTCTTGCGTTATGTTGATGATTGTTAATTAAATATTTAAATATTTTTTTGTGTATAATTCTTTACATTATTGCAACTATAATAACTTTGGCTGTATGACCCAGTTTAGTTATTACAATTGATTACTTTTGCTGAAATATAAGTTTGCAAATTATTTTAGCATAATCTAATGAACAGTTTGCTTCGACTGGCTTACAATTGTATATCCTTTGACTTCATTGGAACATCGCCAGATGAATCGTCGGATGATTTATTTACTGTACAAATACCTACAAGTTGGAGACCTGCATTTTTAGATTTCAATTCACTTCAACTTTTTTTTGATTTATATCACAGTTTACCTCCAGGACTTTCCTCAATGGTAAGAACTTTTTTTTTGTTTATTTTATTTTTTATAAATATTTTACTTTGATAATTTTATTGTATTAAAAATTATAGCTTTTATTATGCATATAAAAGTATGTATTTTTGTTTTTGTTGATGTAAATTATACACTGCTTATTTTATTGATGTATAATTACCATTATCTTATTCTACTCACTATTTGAAATATTGTTCTTAATTTTACTGTTGTATTAGCCCATATTTTTAAATTGTCAAATCATGCATGATGTTTATTACTTTATTTCTCATGAATATAAGGATCTAATAGCAGAAAAAATAGTTGTGTTTTGAAAACTCTTCATATTTAACTTTTGTAACTAATATTTTCCCAATAAAGTTGTCAATAAACAAACTGCAAACGTTAAGTTTCTTCCTCCTCTCTGTTGGGAATTATTTCTGAATTAATGATCTTGGAAATAAAAAAAAAAATGTTATACTTGGAAATTTTTAAGTAAAATTTTTCAATATTTTAGAACGAGTTTTTCTTTATAGTTTTACTGATTCTTTTTAACACATATACATAGATTATTTGTTTACAAGTTCTGATATCGTTTCAAAAGTACTTTTTTTTTTTCATTTTAATGTATTTTTCAGTTTCTGTTTTCAGATTAGCTATGTTTTTCAGTTTGATTATTGATTCCTTAAATGTATGTTGGACTTAATATCTGCTGAGAATATTCCTTCAGTTGTAACTATGCGATGTTTGAATTTTATTTTATGTGCAAATACGTCAATAAATAGAAAATTCTATATTTTTAAATAAGGGCTGACAATATTGCAATTAATTGGAACTCACAAATACGCATTCTTCTGGAGAAAACCATAGACATTAAATAAAACTGTTATGTATGTCGAAGAATATGTAATAAAAATATTCAGCTTATATATTTTAAATATCTTCAAAATCATATGAAAAAGCATCTTAAAGTATTTGTCAATACCAGAAATCAAATATTGCCAACTATACCTTTTTTGTTGATATTTTCGTTTTCAATATAAACATTTTTAAATATCTTGAATGTGCTAATAAGGAAATTTGTATCCCGGCAGTTATTACCATTATTTACTACATTCTGGTATTTCACCGAATCCAAGATGCTACAGATTTCATAATTTTTAGCGGAATTTGTAACGTCATGGAAGTGTTAAGAATATGCTTAAACTTGAAAACCTTATTTAAGCACTTTAAAAATGCTCAATTTTAGAGAAAACGTCCTTAATTTTCTTCAAGAAGTGCAAACAGAACCATCCCCTCCTCCGTCGTTGAACACAATAAATTGAATTCATAGTCATAATCTGTTGTTTAAAGGATGTATCATGCAAGAAAGTTGATGCAAGGAAGAATTCGGAAAAGTAATTCGAGGTACGATAGATCCATGAGTGTCAACACTTGCTAAATTTGCCGCAACACTTGCCGCCATTTATTGAAATGCTGGAATGGTAATTGTGAAGATTGAATGCGAAATACGTGCGATGTCAAACTTTTTGCGTCTGAACATCTTTAATTAATTTAAGAACGTTCGAACATATTTAATTAATTTTTAGTGTTTTTGATGGCAAAGAATTTGTTAGTTATACCTGGTAAGTGTATATTTAATCCTTTGTAGGTTATTAAAAACAGTCATGACGCATTTCCGCGGAACCAGTGTTGCCAAATGTAAGTTTTTATGTTTAAAAATCTGCTAGATCTGGTATTTAAATTTTAAAAGAAAAAAAAATTGTTTTATAAAACATATTCTTCAAGGTTCAGATATTTTATAATTTTTTAATGGTGTTTGATTTCTCTCTTTTTGTAATTTACGCAATTTTTTTGTTTCCCGGTGAGATCTCACACACTCTCTTTATTTGTATATATCTAATTGTTTGTTCTGACTGACAGATCAATCCATAGACTAATCCACTAAAGTTAAGAACATAAAATTTGGTGGGAGGTTGTTTTTTGTGTATTAGAGGCTCACTAAGAATAGATTGTGCAAAATATTAATTAGAAGTTTAACTGAGAAGTAAACTGAATTTTAACAGGCTTGTTGCAATAAAATTAAAGCATATTATCGCACAAACACTATTTTTGATCGTCTTTGGGTGACTGCCTACGTTCGAGACCTTTTTGGAAAAAGCTATTTTTTAAGTTTCGTTTGGTATTTTCTAATTAACAGGTAGAGCTGGACGATGACCGAACTTTATTATCGCTATATAGCGTCCAAGAAAAATCGATATATCATGATTTTATAATTTATTTATTGCAAACATGAATAGTAAATAATATCTATTAACACATATTTTGACTTTTAACAGAACTGTTGCAAAAAGAATTTGCAATTAATTGGCTAATTTTCATTTATATGTTCAAAATATTCTCGTTCTTTCTTTCTCAATAAAATAATTAAAATATAATTATATTGAAATCATTTCAATGGAGAGTGTGGCAGTAACATGTTGTTTTAACTTTGCCTAAATTTCGCAATATATTATAATATTCTATTTTTAAAATAAAGTAATTTTTAAATCTGAAATTCTGTATTACCAATTTAGAAATTTACAGTCCATTTCATTCTTCAAGTATGCATAAAATATTTTTGTCTCAAACACTAAATTAAATAATTTTGATGACTCGCGAATTCGAAATCGAAAATCTCATATCATTTAAATTAATTCGGTGTATGAATAACATTTGCTTTTATTTAAAAAGTACTAGTTGTACATTTAATTTAATTATGCAGCTAGATTTTTTACTCAGTTTGTTGATAAAAGGGATGCAACTAAAGGAACAGGAACATAACTTAGAATTTCAGAAATTAAAATGGTAATTCCTAATTTTATGAATATAAAATATTATAGAGTATAAGCAAATTTATAAAAAATTTTGCAATGCGTTAAAAGTTTTAGATCAGACTTTCAATTCTTAGGTAATTAGTATACATGGATAAATTAAAAAGAAATCCATATACACCATTCACATAAACTCATTGAAATCATTGCCACATCTTAATAAAACGCTTAAGTTTATGAATGTTAATAACATTTCGAGTTATACTATCAGCATTTAAGCATAACGTAAAAGCCGAGTTATAAAATTGAAAATTAGAATTATAAATAGAGCTCTACAAAAGACAATTTAGGATTGAAGACAATTTAGGATTAGATTATGTTACCACTTAACATAATTTTTATTATAAAATTAAAATAAAATATTGTAAAATATATTATATATTGAATGGGGATTTAAATAATTTTAAAAGAAAATATCTTAAATTATATAATAGGGGAACAGTTTTTAGACAACTCAAAAGACTGAATATTTGAAGAGAAAAAAAATGTTTAATTGTGAAAATGTGTAAAAGACTTATGACATATTATTCAGTCTTATAATTTGAAATATATCTAAGAAAAAAACATTTATCATTCTACCACTACCTATTCTCATTAATATTGCGTTTACATAAACATCATTAATATCTAATTAACATCCAAATAATAAAAATCTATCAATCCATGAACATAATAATCTTTCCTAAAGTACTTTCAAAGCGATGTGTCCGAATCCAGTCGAAAGATATTATCAAACTTATTCTTCGACGGTACAAATGTTTGAGCAGTATCGAAAATTTGATAACCATCAAAAATTCAATAAGTTTCGAAAATACGATAAGTATCAAAAGTTCGATATCGAAAATTCGATGAGCATCGAACACACGATCACGAATAGATGAGCATCAAATTTTAGATAGTAATCAAATGATGGGTGAATAGATCTGCTGTTAAAAATAAACTTTATCATAAATATAAAAGAATATAATTTAATGAGAAATATTTATGAAATAGAAATGAAGCAATATTTTTAGAAGTAAAAAGTTCGAAAAATAACATATTTTTTAAACTATAAAGACAGTATTATGAAATAAAAAAAAGAAACATCAGCACATCAAAACGCATATTCCGTTCATATATAATTTCAAATAATAAAAGTCTATAAATGCAACAACATACATGCCCTTTCTCGAACCGCTTCCAGAGCGATACCTCCGAATCCAATTGGTAGATATTATCACGGTTATTCTCGATAGCATGAATTTTCAAATCAAATGTTCGACCGAAATTTCGATATAATGAAAGTTCAATGAACATTGGATGCTCGATCAAGATTGATAAGCATCAAAATTTAGATACATATCAAATGATGGGTGAACAATTGTGCTTCTAAAAATAATCTTTATCATAAATATAAAACATTATAATTTAATGGATATTATGTTATAAAACAGAAATGAAGCAATATTTTTTAGAGGCTTAAGGTTTGAAAACTTATATATATTTTTTTTGGGGGGGGGGAAACCCTTTTCTAGTAAAGAAAATGAATAAAAAAATGTTTTAAGATATAAATTGGATCCGATTCCGAAATTCCGAAGATGAAATTTCTATCTAGATTTTTCAGATGTGAAATTTATTCATCAATTGGTGAATAAACTTGCAGCTTTAATTTTTCAGATTTTTATTCCTTAGTAATATTTTTTTTTTGTACCCGTCTTGCTTTTATCATCGCTCATAAATAAAGAAATTGTTTTTTGAAAAGATTTGTAAATTATTTCAAACTATAAAAATAGTATATTTTATATCTTTTAACATGTAGGCATTAAAATTTGTATAACATGATAATTATGTAAATAAAAGAAAAATAAACTGAATTTTGTATAAAAAAGATGCAATGAAATTTGCTGTTATGTTTCAAATTTATTTTTAAACTATAATTATAAGAATGAAATTTGAAATTAAATTTTTGAAAGAATAATAAGTACTATAACCAGGAAAATTTTTATTGATTGAAATCTTACATATTTTAAACAAAACATAAAATCCATATAAATGTCAGTTTAAACGCTTGATATAATTTGGAGGGAATTTTACAATAATGAACCAACCACACTAACGTATTTAGTTTTGGTACTAAGCATATTTATCTTCAAAATGATCTAAAAGATTAAGATGCAAAAATGTTATGAAGGTTTATATGTTACTATATAGACGTTTTTTCCAAATTTTTCTACTTATTTTCTAACAAAAATGGCCGTAAATAAAAAAAGTATTTAGCATATATTAAAACTTTTAATTCAACTTATTGATAATAGTATACAAAATATTTCTTGAAAATTTCATAATTTTTTTTAATAGAATTGTAGATATATTAATGATTAATAATTTACTTCAAAAATAATTTTTGAGAAAAACGCGTTTAACAAAGTTAAAGAGAGTCAAAATGTATTTCCTCCTTAGAAAATAATCTACAATTCTCCCCATAGGCAAGTTAAACCTTCTTTTTCTTCATACATTGAACATATTTTCTGTAGCTGAATTCGCATTTGTATTCTGTGGACTTTTTTAATTGGCAATGAGTGTCTTCTTAAACTGTAAATACATTCATAATCAGAAAACATTAAACCTGAGTGTACTAAATAAATTGCTAATTTTCATTAGCAGTTTATTTAGAATACTCAATATACCATTCCCATCTTCATTATCTTAAAAATAGTTCAATGAAATGTTGTTTCGGAACATATTTTAGAGCAAAAATCTTTTAAGATTTCAGCGACATTTTTCACAGGCTGTTGGTAAGGTCATGGCATTATTGAATTGGTAAGGTCACGGCACAATTGATGGGTTGGAGATTCGAGACCCAATTCCACCGAAGAGCTGCTGTGTAAGCAGGTCTGATGCATGCCTAATCCAATAATAATTTGGGGACAAAATTCCTCCCGCCTATGTGTTTCAACAGTTTGGGAGGTTGGGTACCTGTTCAAGTATCATCCTTGGCATCACACCGCAGTTCAGAAGATCCATCGAAATAGCTCTAATATTGCTGTAAAAGTGATGTTAATTAAACGTCATCTTGCGTCTTTCCATGAGGGGATATTTTAGTAACTTGGAATCATTAATCTGTTACCTTTATAATATTTATGATATTTTGAGAAAAGTCTAATGGATTTTCCAAGAAATGTTTTCCTCTATACCTTTGCATGTTGATTCTTGCTTTAGCTTTTGCCTATTGCTGGACATTGCCCTTGCATAAAGTGTTTGATTATTGATGGCAAAAGGTTGTAATGACTCTTGATTGCATACTTTTAAAATTATCATGATTGCTACGAATTGGAATCCGATAATACGAGGAGTTATCCAAAAAAAGTTTACAAGGCAAAGGAAAAATGCTTTATTAACAATAGACACAGAATACAAATGGTAATCAAGATACATAAGTAATGGTTACTTCTCTATTTAGTCACCAAACCTGTTGAGGCATTTATCACACCGCTGGACCAATTTGTTTAACCTGTCTTGGTAATAATCATGGCCCTGGCTATTGAGTTAGTTCTCGGCACCTTTTTGAATATCATCGTCTGATATGAACCTTGTTTCGGATAAGTGTTTCTTCAATGTCGGGAAAAGGAAATCGTCACTGGGAGCCAATCTGGACTGTATGGGGGATGGCTCCAGACCTCTCACCTAAACGTTTCCAGCAATCGCTGAGTCTGACGACCTGTATGGGGCCGGGCATTACCATGCAGGAGAATGGCACTTTCCGTCAGCAATCTAGGGTGTTTGCATCGGATCGCTTAATGCAGTTTTATTATATTTTGCCACAATAACGGTTGGCATTAATGGTATGGTCCCACTCGGATTAGGATAACACCACTCGTATCTTAGAAAAAGTGCCATAACTTTGCCGGCAGAGGGTGTCACCTTAAACTTCTTCCTCGTCTGTGATCCAGCGTGCTTCCACTCCATTGTGGCTGTTTTGGATGTGGGGGTGAAATGATGCAACCATGTTTCGTCCCCAGTAACGATGTGGTCAAGGAATTGTTGGCCGTGTGCGCGATATCGCTGAAAAAATGTGAGATCGTACATCGAGTGACTTTATGCTCCTCAGATAACGCACGTGGAACTCAACGGACACAAACTTAAGAATACCACAACACATCCGTAACGATACGCTGAACGGTACCATAGCTCATTCCAAGCTGTGCGGCGATCTCAAGCACGGTTACTCGTCGATTCCCAGGGATCATTTCTTCAACACGTGCCGTGTTCAGTTCGGATGCTTCAGAAGTTGGACATCCGCTCGCTTCCATATTACGGTTTCCCACTTGCTCTCTCCCGCTTCAAAAGAACATCATTTCGCCATCTGTTGTCTACAAATTGCTTCGCCCCCGTACACTTCAACGATTTGTCTGTGAATATCCGATGGGGACACATTCTTGGCCCATAGAAATCGTATCACGGCTCGCACCTCTGTGCGAGACCACTTCTCTAGACATCTTGCCATTACTGTCGCTGTTTCAGGTCTCATTACTAACACTATCTGCTCGAATGACGGGTCTAAGACAACTAGCGTCATCTGTCTATACTCTGGGTAACAGTATTCTCATCCACAATTTATACTTTCCAAATATTGCTGCTTGTAAACTTTTTTTGTATTAGTTTTTCATATTAGCGTATCTCGGCTCCTAGATGAAATAAAATGAAAAGTAAAAAGGTTTTAGAAAAAAAAAATGTTTGTTAAAAAATTTTTGAAAAAGAAGAAGAAGAAAAAAAAGGAGGTATATAGAAGAAAAATGCCATTTTCAACGTTGACTGTTGTCATAAAGGGGAAGGGGGGGGGGGTTCATTGAGGTCAATTTTGTTTGAAAGCATTTTTTCTTTGGTTTTAATAGTTTTTTTAATTAGTTTTCTACACAATTTGTAACAATGATTTTTACTGTCATGAAATTCAAAACAATGTCATTACTTCATCAAATCTTTGAGTCACATGAGTTGACCACTGTTAATGTTGAATTAAAAGAATACTTTCTTTGAACTTATGAATTTTAAAGCAGTTCATTGGGTAAGATTTTTCACTTGATAAGTGTTGAGGCAAGGCGGTTTGTTGTCTCGCCCTGACTTACAAAAATAAAGGGTGTCCCAAAATTAACGGAAGATTTGAATTTGCCACCATTCGTGCAGTAAAGTGTTGACAACCCTATTAAAAACCATTTGACAGCTGATAGCTTAGGATTAGTAAAAATGAAGAGTTAAACTATAGAACAACGTATTTGCACTGTTGAACAGTATTTCAAAAATAATGAAAGGGGTGGCCACGGTTGGAAAATTTGTGAAATGGCCCCATAGATCGTGTGATTTAACACAGTTGGATTTCTGTTTATAGGGTTATTTGAAGTCAAAGGTCTATGCCCGCAACCACGTGTGCATTAAAGGAAGAATTCATTCTGCATCAATAAAATTCAGCAACATGTATGCAAAATGGTCATGGAAAATTTCGAAAGAATGCGTAGGTGCCAACAAAACCGCGGAGGCCATTTACTCTATATGTTATTCCGTACATAACCCCATCCTGTGCGCTTTACGATTCAATAAAAATATAGCAATTTAAAAGGAGGGGACATCTTTTTTATTCAATTCAAATCTCTACTTTAACTCGGTGTTCTATTATGTAACTCTCCATTTTTACTAACTCTAAATTAGCAGCTGTCAAATGCGTTTTTTAATAGAGTTGCCAACTCTTTACAGCGCGAATGATGGCAAATTGAAATCTTGCATTAATTTTGAGACACCCTTTATTTTCTGAAAATGTAGCAATTGACATTTTTTTATTTACTATTTGCATCTCCTTTTTTTTTCTTCTTTTTTTCTGTGAATCTTTTTAACTTCATCATTTGGTTTGTATGATTTATTAAAACCAAAAATTGTTAAATTTTTAAAATTTCTTGTTAAAATATTCAATAACATTTTTCTGTAAAAAAGCTAAAGAATGAAAATTTTAATTTAAATTTTTGTTATATGCTTAAAACCAAATTTTTATCAACATTTGGAGGTGTCAGGTGCTGAATAAAGCACCTCACTTTTTATTTTCCGAAATAACGATTTTTTTGTAACCTGACCGTTTTTAATGCTAATAATTTTTCTATTAAAAATTTTTATCTGAAAAATTCAGTTAGACAGAACAGCATCATTCTGTTGACAATTTCGTGGTAGCTTTACCAAATCCTATGATGGCTGCCGTCTAGGAATGCTTTAGCTTTTCAAGGTTGGTAATAAAATTTTCTAAATATTTGAATACAGTGAGTTGGTGCAGGAGAAAATTTACTTTCCATCCTGCTATGTCGAATCTTACTTGTTATGGATTGTTAAATGGATTATTGCTGCCTATATAAAAGTCAAATACAAATCATTTACTGGCTCATTACGAAATCTTCCAATCATGATATGTATGGATTTCAAGTTTGGTAAGCAGTTATATATCCGCCGGAGGTTGGTTACTAAAAAATAATTTTTAGAATCCTTTTTCTAAATACTAAAATGCTGTTTTTCTGTTAATGGGCTCCGAAACAAAGTTTGTCAAACCTAGCAAAAATTCTCTAATAGAGTAGCGCCAACACTTAAGCTTAGCCACGATTGGGTTTTAAATAGTGGCTCTAAAATATACACTCTGTGTTGACTTATTCAAATACCTAATTTTAATCATCGCCATATAAACATAATTGCTTTAAGTGAGTGCTAATTTGAGAAAATTGAAATTCTTGATTGTTAAATGGATTAATTATGGAATCGTATTTATCTACCATTTCTTTCATGCTGAGAATTCCATTGATACCGTCACACTTTTAATTCAAATGATTCCAATGCATGTTAATTTTAAGTGAGGACTTAAAAAAGTAATTTTTAAAGTCCTTATTCTAAATACTAAAATGATGCTGCTCTGTTAATGGGGTTCCAAGCAAATCTCATCAAATCCCTAACAGAATAGCGCCATCATTTAATTTTGGTTACAATTGGAGTCCTGAATGAAATAATAGTTCTAAAATATACATTTACAAAATCAAGATTACAATTTAAATGGGATTTGCATGAACCTGAAGTCAGAATATCTGTTCTTGTCAGTAATCTTCCTATTCTGTGGTTAACTTTCACCAATTGAGTACTCTCTAGCCAAAAAGAAAAATAATTAATGTATCACAAAGACTTTTGATACTTTAAAATTTGAGTCGAGGATTAAAAAATAGGAGAATAAAAATAATCAGTTACTTTTTTAAGCATTATTTGTAAAAATTTTGAAAAATGAGTTGTTTAATTTTTTTCTGTTTAATTTTAAATTCAGATTGTAAAATTATAGTGATAAAAATCTGTCAACATTACCTGGCATGGATAAATGAAGTTTTCTGAACTAATGCATAATTGGTAATTGATTGTTTGTAATTTATTTATATAATTTGCATAATTGTGTTTGTCAAAGAATGGTACCCCCACACCATCTTGAAGAATTAATTTTTTTATCCATTTTTGTTAAAGATTTTTTTTTTCAATTTATTGATTATATAAATCTTAAATATTTGTAAAATACCTATGGGAATGGATTATAATCAATAAACGATAAAGAAGATTTTGGGAATTTTTAATTTTTACATGAATTCTTACATAAAAATAACATAGATATTCTCAGCAGGCTTGATTAACTTCTAAAGAAAATTATAATCAATTTTAGAATTTACCATATCATATTAAAATATTGTGATGAAAATATGATTTTTTTTTGTTTAAAATTTTATTTTCAAAGATTATTTCCTTGATTATTTGATTTGAACCCATTAGTTTCCATATGCTGCATTTATTGAGATTTTTTAAAAATTATAATAATAATAATAAAATTATTAAATTACTTGAAGTATTTTTAATACTGGACAAAGTATTATTTTTTTTAATGCATTGTCTAATTTTTACTTTAATTTTGATATAAACTTGATGAAAAAGCTTTGTTATCCCCTTCTAAAATGTTTTGATAATGCTATGCTTCCACATTGGTATTAGCATTTTCAGAAATCGTATGTCCATTCATATTAAATGGTAATTTGTTAAGTTTAAGAAATGTCAGAAAAAGTCGCATTTTTATTGTTACTTTTATAAAAGTTTGCTTAAATTTTTGGTAATAATAATTGACACATTTTTATTTTTTGTCAAATAAAAAAAAATCCTTTATTTATAATAGCATACAGAAATATTAAAACTAAAAAATGAATATTTAAAATTAAAAAGCAATTAAAATTTTTTTCAATTATAACCATGTAATATTATGAAACAGAAAACATCCTATGTATTCTTCGAAAATATGTGGATCTACATAGGAATGCCTGTATAAAGATACTTAATATTTTAGGCTGAGGTTCTTTAAAACTGCTTAATTTTACAGTAATTTCTCTTTGTGAACCTTGTTAAAGATGTGTGTAGGGAAGGCCAATTCTTTCAGGCAACGCTAATTAGAGTTTCCATGTATCATTGCATTCAGTGATAATCCTGCTGTGCTAATCATGGCTTAGGAAATAGCTAGAGTTTCTAAATCAGCTCATTACCTTGTTAATACTGCTCCAGATTGTGAATAATCATCCCCATTCAATTGCTATGATTACTAGAAATGCTAGTGATCTATTAATTATGAAATTGTGTAAATAGTTTATTTTTAGGTTTAACAAGTATTTGCTTCAGAATATCAAGCCTGAGTAATTCTTTTCTGGAAATTTTCTTCCTCTTAAGACTATTAAAATAAACATAATGTTTTTAGGTTTAAGGTTAATTTTAACATGCCTTAAACTTTACTAAATAAAATTTTACATCTTAACAAAATCTCATTTCTTTGAATCTCAAATTATTTTTTGTCATGTTTCAGATTTTGTTTAAATTAATAATATTAATTAGTGAATGTTTCAGCATGTATAATTTTAAATACCTTATTTTGAAGCAAATTTTCTGTAGAAAGCAGCAAATTTAAAGAATTTTGCACTCAGTATGCAAAAAAAATTGTTGAGAAGTTTGAGGGAGTTTAAATTAATTTTTTTTTATGATCCAGTGATTGACATTTGCAAGCATTCTATTCTTTTTTTAAAATAAGTTTAATATAGTTTTGAATCGTAATTTGAATTTTACTGCAAATTTCAAAGTTTTTTTAAAGCATTATTGTCCAAAATTATTAAAAAAATAGTTCACTTTTTCCCTCTTGCAACTTGGTGTATTTTGTTTTTCTGCTCTTGTGTTTAATGCTTTTATAGAGTCAAGAATAAAGTCGATTTGTTTTGCTTGTAATCTGTAAAACAGTTTGCCAAATCGTTGTTGTATCAGTATTGATTAGAATAATTGTGTAATAATACCCACTTTTTTTCCCCTCCTTAACAGGCTCTACTTTGCATAGTTCAAGTAGCATCTGTTAGGAGAACACTTTTCAACAATGAAGAACGTGGAAAATATTTATCCCAACTTGTAAATGGCATAAAGTCAATTCTTGAAAATCCCCAGGTAAGTATTTTGCTGCATCAATTAGATTTCACTCATCTCATCAAATTGAAATATTTCTAATATGTAATGACTCATTCATCAGGGATGCAGAGTTGCAGTACTCAACGGAAATTATTTTTAAAACTTTATCATATTTGGTTACTCTTTTATATTGTAGGTTTGATAATCAATGAAAATGAAGAGAAAAATAATACTTTAGTAAAAACAAAGATGACATAAATTTGTACATCGATGAACACTATAAAGCATCAAAATTCACTCACTGCATAGCTAAGTGACACATCAAAAGATACAAAGCCACCCCTTGAACTTAGTGCCGTCTGAGTTCGGAGCCTCACAGCTCCTGCCCCAGAGCAATTGATGTCCCCGCCCCCATATAACTCACGTGGAATTATCACCTTTGCATTTCTTTTTCCAATATTCGTTTACTTTTATAAGAAACCTTTTATCAAATTTGAAAAGAGTAAATTTTTTTCTAAAATACAATTAAAATAATTGCAATTAAAGTTTTTGATTAATTAGAGGCTAAGTTGCATTTTATTTATCGCATTTTACTTGTGTGTGTATGTGTGTATATATATGTATATAATATTAAATTCTTGCTTCGATGGCTATCTTTAAAAAGAAAGATGATACTTTATACTTTCCTTCTATTAATCCTCGCAAAATATATGTAACGTATCAAATGTGTTACAAGTTTGAATCAAGTTTCTTGTTTTGAATTTAGTAGTTGTAAGTTTCATACATTAGCTCTTGTCAGTTGAATTTAAATCCATGATAAATGTTATTTTTATTATAATTTGTTAATTGAATTTATGAAAAATAAAACATGTTTTAATATGAAATGGATTTGAATAGAAGCAGTTTTCATTTCCAACTTTAAAAATTGGATAAACGTGTAGAAAATAAATTCTGTATATTGTACAATTATTTGTGCTTTATACTGAAAATTATTAGTCAGGATAAATAAGCAATGATATAGCAAATTATAAGTCATTGCCGATTATTTTATATGAAAAAAAAATGATGTAAAATATGGCGAATTTGAAACTATTTTTAACAAAAAGATAAATAAGTCACACCCTGAAAAGTGTGGCGTGACAACGATTCATGCAGATGCCGGCCGAAAAGCAGAAAATTTTGAAATTAATTTCAATTTTACATGGAGTCATACTTTGTATAGGAGAAGAAGCGATAATAATAGGACGTCCGTTTACATCGCGATATAAGAGCAAAATGATAAATTTTTCCCTTCAGCAATTTTATTAAGACAATCTGGTAGGGATTTATTTGCCACGAATCGACTTAGGCAAGGGAATCTTAGGTATCTTTTTAAAAAGATATGCAGGTGTTAACGATTTTTATCCTTTCTTTCCTGGTGTGGAACCATGGAGTCAGCAATTCTGTTTAGCGCGTGATATAAATATTTAAATGGAAAAGTTCGAATTGGATCTGGAAACAAGAGAACATTTTAGAATGAAGTTAACATGGGCTAAATTACGATTAAAATTAGCAAATTAATTAGGATTTAAATTAAGAGATATTATATATATAATATGTGTTTGTGTGTATATGTATGTATGTATGTATGTATGTATGTACGTATGTAGATAGGTAGTTAGATGCTGACTAAAGACTAAAGTCCTGTTAACAATAATGATATCACAACGATAAAAAATGCTTTAAAAGCTTAACAAATTATGAAATAATTACTAGGCGCATAAATATTTTTATTTATTGATTTAATTTGCATAATTAATTTATTATTTCAAAAGCCGTTGAATATTTAATACCTTTTTATTTTTCTGCCAAGAGCTTTTCTTGTATGCAATTCATTTATTTACTTAGAAACATAACACCTTTCCGCTTAAACTTCAATTTCCGTATTTTCGGAATTTTAATTTTATCATTCTTTGGTTAAATGCGAATATGATTAAAATTTTTGTTAATGTGTTGGAAGGTGGTGGCGGGGATGGAGAGGCTGCACTGGCAAAAGAATCGAGATGCGCTCTAACAAAAACAGATTTAAGCAAGGCCTTGAGATGTGAGAGTTTCGAATTCGTAAGATATTACACATTCCTTTAAAAGACCCTTTCAGAGCCGTTTAGGGTTTAGTAAAGTTTTGGGATCAAAATTCAGAGAGAATGCTTGAAGATTTTATCCTTTCTCGCCTCCAACCCAATCAGGAAATATCTGGAACGAAGGGAAACAACTTCTTGCAAAATTGATAGTAACGGAAAAAGATTTTCAACTCACCGTGAAGATAGTTATTTTGTTTTTGTCTTTTGTCTTTTTAACATCCCTTTATTTTTGTTACTTATTCCGTTTTTATTTTTTGTTTCCTTATATCAAAATGGCGATTCCGGTAGTTCAAAATTTCAAAATTTTGATAAAAAATGAAAGGATAAAAAATCTAGTGGGATTAGCTATAAAAAAATTAACATGTGAGGGGGGAAACTAATATGTTGGAAAGATGCTGTGCTCCCTTTGCAATGACTTTACTTATTATAGTAAAAGAGGATTTGATGCAATTGTTGACCGTTTAAAAATAAAAAACTACACGGGAAGGGTTTTTTTTTAAAGATTCTTTCTTTAGCTAGCAATTCGAACTATTCTTTAGCTAGCAATTGTTTCTCGAGCCGATCATCATCTTCAACAATAGCAACAAATTTTACCCCTATGCCAATTAATGCGACACTCTGCGATAGTATTTCAAACCCTGAATCCCTAATTTTGGGTGTTACAGAAGATTATTTGCTATTTTCAATGGCTGTTGTTTTGTTGGATGTTAAGTCTTAGGTTAAATTTTTTAAAAAAAGCTTTAAATCATTTGTCATTTAGTAGAAATTGTGCATCTTACAAAGTGAAATTTGGTGTTATTAACTTAGACGCTTTGAAAAATTTATAAAAGTACAAAATTTTCATTGGTTTTAGATGCATCTTCAGCCAGCAATAATACAAGAGTCCTTTTAGTATTGATATGTTTTCTTCCTCTTCTGTAAATGGAGTGTTCTTTAAATGTTGTAACAGTAAGTTCGGGGAACTTTTAAAAGAAATTTCAAAAATAGGAAAATAACAGAATTCCCTGCAAAAATCTTGTATCTTTTAATAGAGCCTTACGGAGCTATGAGAGAAATAAAGAGTGGCTTTGGAACAAGAATCAGCAAAGAAAAAGTACCTCATTTATTGCATTTTGAGCGTGATTCATGCCATCATGTTTATTATCTGAGGGAAAATTTTGTTTGTTGTCTCACTACTGGTTTTAAAACTTAATAAGCGATATTTTTTATGATCAACTAGCATTACAAAATGGCTTGTTGAAATATGTTCCATGTTAAATTTGAAATTCCAGTAAATGTCATTTCCCATCGTTGCCAACTTGTTACGATGTTGCAATGAGCATATTACACCTAATTGAGGCTCAGACTATTGTATTATTGGTTCTTCTGTAGCAGTGACAAAATTCTGCATTCTAAAGTATGCTGTATTTATGATGTTGATTCAAAAGATATTTCCTGAATGAACGATATACTGAAGAAGCTATCATCAAAAAATATAACTGCAATTGAAAAGCAGAGAAAAAGAATAATCCATAAGTTAATCCATATTAGGAAGACTCACGAATCTGAATTTGTATGTTGTAGCTTTACCTCTTTTAAAGAAATATGTGTGCATGTTTAACTCTAAACAGCTGCTTACTCTTAAGCATTTGGAAAACATAGATAATTATTCGTTGATTTTTTTTTTTTTTAAATCTTGCTGCATGTTGCAGAGGTAAAAGCCCAAAAGAGCTTCAAGCATTTATATAATCAATGATGGGAATCATATAGGTTTGAATAAAATGTTCATTGGAACAGATGCTCAACATATATTAAATAGTCCTAATGAATATATAAAAGAATTTCTTTATGAGGTTAAAAAATCTTGTGGAAACTGTTTTGCTTAATTGCAAAAGAAATTGTCTCTAGCAAGAACTGATTTGCATCTTCCTGATTAATTCAGCTGCTGGAAAGAAGAAAGTTAAACTTAAGATGCTGCAGAAGCTGCCATTTTTCATAGCAAATGTCTTACCATGTATTGAGAATAAAGAAGCAACTACACTCTAAATTCACCAGTATCAGTTGATTTAAAACTGCTATTTGTTGTTAATTCTGGAAAATTAATTCCCATAGATATTTGGGAATCTTAACTTTGCATTATGTAAAAATGTATCAGACTCAGTAAGATGGTAAATTCTGTAATTTATTGTTTTCATGATTTTCAAGTTAAAAACGCATTCAACATAAGTAAGACATTATAGATTAAAGGTCTTGAAAATTGCTATAAGAATTAACATTGCTACATATTCTTCAATTCAGACTGTAGAATAGAAAATGAAGAGCAAAAGAAGTTTGCTTTTGAATGCTTTTGAAAAAAAAATCATGATGATATTGATAGCTTGTTTAAAAATTTAAAATAATTGAGAAAATGTTTGAAGGAAACTTGTTAACACATTAGGGACAAAAATTAAGAAATCCCCTCATCAAATAAAGAAAGTAATTAAAACAATTTGTAAAATGAAGTAAATAAACAGATTTAAGCATAAACTGAATCAAATTTTAGCTCAGAAATAAAAATGAAAAGATTGAAAATAATGTATTAATAGAGTTTTTACATGACATTATTTTCATAGTGAGGTGCATCTTTTGTTTAGTTTTTTTAGTGTCATTTTTACCATAGTTTTTATTTTACAAAACTTAACTAATTTTTTTTCAAATAATAATTATTGTACAATATTTTTCATATCAAGCATTTTTTGTATATATTTACTTTATTGTGCAACTGATCAAACTTTTATTATATTTCTTAATGTTTATTTGTACCATGATTCATTACTTATGAAATTCAGCTTATTCAGTATTATGTTCCAATACTGTACTTTAAAAAAATGCATTTCATTGCTATTGGTTTTCTAGAATGATTGGCCATTATGAGAATATCTAATTATTGGTTTTCTAGAATATCAGTTTCCTGACTTTTTTCTGAAATCATCATTTATTGCCCATCATGAAAACCCTCTTGGAATTTTTTTTAGCCCTTCTTCTCATCTTAACATTCTAAATTTTAATTCACAGATATTATCTTTTACCCATGAAATAAAAACGTTATTAGCTTGCTTAATTTTTCTTCGTGCTGTATTTTAAAGTTGATAGACTATGATTGGTATTTATAACTCTTTGCCAGTTTTCTGATACCTAAATTCTTTGAAATTTGCATACTTCTGCTATTTTGATGATTAAAATATTTTCTCTCTTAATTTTTTTGATTGTTCTATGAATGTTTTACAGAAACTATCAGATACCAATAATTATCACGAGTTTTGTCGTTTGCTTGCAAGATTGAAGACAAATTATCAGTTAGGTGAATTGGTTAGAGTTGATAGCTATCCAGATACTATTCGACTCATTGCAAAATTTACTGTGACGAGTCTCCAGGTAAGTAAAAAAGAGAAAATGATTCATCTTATGTGTTTATGTTTGCTATAATTATATATATCATATGATTTTGCATTTTCTGTATAAAATGCTTAATTTAAGATATTTATCAGTTTATTTTGGGGATGCAATTTTTTTTAGAATTTTGGATTATGCAATTTTTATTTTATTATTTGTATATGTTATTTAGGAATTACAAATCTTTAGATTATAATTACATGTTACTATAAAAAATTTTAGACTGATATATTTTATGTATTTTTATTATGATATATATGCAGGGTGATAAGGCCCTTTTAAGCCCTAATCAAATTCAAAATGGCGTCTCATATAGCCAGAGCAGTAAGGTGTACTTTTAGTAAAGAGACTATACTGATTTTATTGAGACACGTTACAGTGCCCCTAGCAGCGAAATATGAAACTTATAAAAATAACAAAAAGTTAAGATCAGCCAAAAAGTCCAATTAGAAATATGTACGCTATACTGTAATAAAAAACAGCGAAAATTTTCATTTAGTTATCTGTAAAATTGACGGACATATTTGTGTTAACACTCTGATTTTACCGTGATTTGAAAAGATGTTCGTTATAAAGTTCAAAGATATATTTTAGAATATTATTATACAATTTTTCCGAGTTAAGCGCCGGCAAAGCAAAATATGAGCAACGAAGAAAGTAAACAAACAAACAAACAAAAAATATCAGAAAAACGCTCTCAAAATATCTGTGGATGCATTATTCATTTTTAGAATAAACCCTAACAGAAAACTCATTGGAATTTTTAGTCGATCTCCCTTATTATTGTAACATTTTTACTTCGCCGTTAGGGGCGGTGTAACCTCTCAATAAATTCAGCATAATCACTTTACAATAGGTACACGTTACTTTCCTGGTTATATAAGACGCCGTTTTGAATTTAAAAGACTTTTCCTATCATAGTGTATGTGTATGTATTATACTTAGGATATCTGATTACTCATTAGCTTAAGATAACCAAACGATTATATGAATGTACGCTTCTTTGTATGTTAATCAGGCTTTCCATGGCACCAGGAATATACAAGGAAATTGAAAATCATCTAAAGATACAGGGAAATTGAAAATCATCTATAAAAACAAGGAAATTGAAAATTATCTGTTAAAACAGGGGAATTTGAAAATTACCTTAAAAGCCGGGAAAATACAGGGGATTTTAAGTTTCTTAATTCCTATTTTTCCATCTAAAAAATTCTGATATTTGAGCATTGCAAGGATAAAAGATTGTAGACATGGCAGTAAAAACGAAACAACTAATCTCGGAAAATCACCCCTGTTTTTCTGTATAGATCAACCTAATTTCGATTTTAGAGACATTTGCCCTCTTTCCAGATTGCAACTAATTAGGATGCTCGAGACAGCTAGAACTATGTAAGAATAAATTTCTTTGGTGTGGATTGCAACATTCAATCTGCGGAAGTATCGCGATGTTATGTAGTCACTCGCACGTGAGTTTATTGAATCATTAGTTTATTATTTGATAAATTGGGAGATTCAGAGTAGATTAGATTTTTTTTTTTAAGAATGAGTTCCTCAAAATTTGTATTTAATACAGATTGGACGGGGGGATTTGAACCTGACTTTGCTGAATGGGTTAGAAAAGTCCCGCAAAATCCGCTTGCTGCTTACTGCTCGCCTTGTAAGAAAATAGTAAATTAAAGTAATATGGGAAAAAATGCACTTATTAGTGTCAAAAGAGGAAACACATACAAAAATATATGCCAGTTCAAAAAGGCCATCATTGATAGTGGACTAAAAGGGATATAGGAAAAGATGACTTTTCTGCTAACATCAGATATCTATACGAGCTGATTTTGAATTTTTTAGCTCAAGAACAATAATTTAAAGCTGAACTTTCGGGGCAATAAAACTTGTTGCATCACATTCGCCTTTTAATGCATTCAGTGATATATCTAAAATATATTTACATATGTTCACTGATAATGAAATAGTCGTACAGAAAAGTCCTGCATTATTTGTTACAGATTAGCTTCGTTTCTTTCAGTAATATCGTAAGAAATCTTTAAACAATAAAAGATTTTTAATATGCTTCGGCGAAGCCTTGAACCATCATTTCACAAAAATACCAAATGGATCTTTCTGTTAAGATATTGGTGTGAATCAACCAATAGAGTCTTCACAAGATATTCGAATTCAATATTTTTAAAGTTACTGCTGCACAAGAATTGATTGAGAATTTTAACGAAATTAAATCAAACTTGGACATACAATTGCTTTTACTTTTAGTATGGATGGACCAAATGTAAATTAAAAAAAATTTTAAGACGTGAAAAAAGAACTTCAGTGTGAAAATGACTAAAAGTTTAGATCTAGGTATTTGCAGACTACACATAATTTATTGAGCTTTTCAGTATGAACATAAATCTTCTGAAGGGAAAGTCGTTGTTACTCTAAGAGCAGTGAATAGAATATTTAAAGATAGTCCAGCGAGGCTCATAAGGTTACTTGGAAGTTATTGGTTCTTTTGCATTTTTAGTGACATTTTGTTCTTTTCACTGGATGGAAAATATCAGTGTTTGCAAAAGCACTTCAAAAGTTTTTGACAACAAAGAAATACATACATTTCAGTTATAATAATAATAACGTTTCCTGGACCTTCTACGCGTGATAATGTTATAAATGCTTTTCAGGGTAAATTCATTCTGACTAAAATTAGCTTCTCTTATCTTGCTAATATTCCACAGATATTTCTTAAAAGAATGTAGACATCTGAACTGATGGTACATCTCTTACATTAATTTTTTTTTTTCATTTCTGTGAATGAAAAACATTGTTAAAAGAAGCAAAAACATTAGACACTTATTTTTGATAGAGTTTGATGATTCTAAAAATCTAAGGCTTAGAAAAGGTATCAATAGTGGAATAATGGTTTCAAGTTATTTGATTATAAATGGAGCTATTAAAACCGAAAAGAAAGAGACTTTTTAGAAGAGTGTTTTATATTTGTGAAAAATTCTATAAAAAATATTTGAACACATGTCCAAAAATTTATTGTTTTAAAAACTGCATCATGTTTAAATTTACATTTATTGAAGATCCTTGCTTTTTCCACTCTTTAAAATTATGTATTGTTATTCCGTTATAACTAGCACATGAGTGCTGTTCGCACATTTACTCTTATTTTGCATATGCGTACATGGAAAGCACATTGAATTTTTTTTTCCATATTTGAGTGGCAACCTTGATTAATCCTTTGCATTTTGAAAATAATTACGACTCGGAATTAGATGCATAATTATTCACATGATTACATACTTTATAATGTGAAAAGCACCAATATACAGGTTAATTTTTCCCCAAAAAATTAAGGAGCATCTTCTTGTAACTTTGTTATATATATGTGAGTGTTTTTATTGTTGAAAAATCCTTCATGTTTTATTATTATAATATTGAAATCAAACAGTGTTAAAATAATGCACTATCTAAAATGGTGTCAACTTATAAAAATCCAATCTTATTGTTCTTTCACATTTGATTACAGCAGTGAGGTTAAGTTATTTAAAAATGATTAACTAAGAATTGGTATAGGACTCAGCTAGGCATTTGTATTCCAAAATTGTATTATTTTCTTTAATTTATAATGTAAATTTTTTATAACTGTGTGAAATACAATGAATGTTAATGCATTGTTACTTGGTTCTATTAAATAGTTTCTTAAATTTTAAACAGATCATGAACAGTGATAAAATTAAAAAATAATGAATTCCTTTCTTATGCTTAATAACTATGTTGTTTTGGAATTCTTATATTTTGTATTCATTTTTACAGATGTGGCAATTTGCACCCAATAGTATTCACTATCTCCTAAGTTTATGGCAGCGAATGGTGGCATCAGTACCATATGTAAAAGCATCTGAACCTCATCTATTAGAAACTTATACTCCTGAAGTCACTCAAGCATTTGTAACATCTAGATTAGAATCTGTAGCAGTTGTACTCAGGTACTCCAAAACGTTCTTCTATACCATATTTAAAAGTTACAGTACCAAAATTATTTTCATAAGTGTAACTCAGCTGTATAATCATTACGAATTATGTTTCGAAGACTGTTTCAAATTGTGATTAGCTATGACTTGCTATTCTACATTTTTTAAATTAGAATTTCTTACCTTAACTTTAAAACAAATGTAGTGAATCCCTGTATGCTGTTAATTAAGAAGAATATTTTTGTGTCATATTATTGAAACAGTAAATGTATTATATGTATTTTGGAGGTTTATTTAAATTATCAGTTAGTATTTTCATTGAGATTTCGGGATAGATATATGTCAAAATTCACCAAAAAAAAAAATTTTTTTTTGTCATTATCTGTTATGGCACACTCTTAATAACCATTTGAGTATGAGGCATTCTTTTGTCAGATCATTATTCTAATTAGATGAATAAATTTAAGAGCGTATTGTTGATCTACAGCATTTATTTAAAAAAAGTAAATCTCCGTGCAGGACATATTACGATTCACTATTGAATTAAAGCATAACAAGATACGAGATGAGATGGAATTTTAATCAGTAAAAGCTGATATTTTAATTAAATGCCTTAATTTGAAATGAACTTTCTGAAGGTTTTCTGCAGAAAAATTTTGAACTGAAGATTTTCTGATTGTTATTCTGATATTTAAATTTTTAAAAATATATGAGATGGCATTGAAAGGTTTCAAGACTAGTTGTGCAACACATCAACAAATAGCAAGACAAAGATGCACAAAAAGTCGCAGGTATTATGAAAGTTTATAAATTAGTGTGCTAAAAGGCATTATACTATTTGTATCAGCAGTTGTGCAACTTTTATCTCAACAGGAAAACTTTCCACCTCTGTATTCCTAATATGAACAAAGAGCAAACATAGGATTTTGTATGAAGCTCGATAAATCTACCGTTAGATATTGCACATAATGCAGCAAGTTTACAGAGACGTTGCTATGATTCGTGCAAGGTGATTTGAATGACAAATGGGCCTCAGAGTGGAATAATATCATTGAAATGTGACTAGGGATTCATCTTGGAGATTCAGCATGAATAGCAAAACTTTTCAAACAGTGATCTTCAAACGTCATTACAGGAATGGCAAGAACATTAGGAAAATGCTAATGGGGAAAAAGGAGTCTACTTTGAAGATGACAGTGTACCTATGTAGATAAATTTTTTTAATATTAAAACTGTTTTCAAAGCTTTTTTCATACCTCCTTGTAATTCATTCAAGCATGCTTTTGTTATCTTTCGAAAATGGATGCAATATAAACATATGAGATATTAAAATGAAACTTTCTGTTTGTTTTAAATTGTAGAATTCTTGCATTGTAATTTGTGTTAAAAAAAATGTTATTTATATTTGAAAGATTAGTAAAATTTCAACTGATTTAATTTATCTTCTAATTTAATCATTGCATAGTTTCATGATGGAAACAATCAGGATCACATGATATTAGTTTATGAAAGTGAGCTTGATTAAGAATAAGTGATTGGATGGTATCTTTATGCTGCAGTTACCTTTTAGTAATCTGGACAATAAATTATACAAAAGAAAAATTCTTATAAAATGCTGTTGTTAACTTTTGTTAGGGTATTGAATTTGCATTAGTTTTCCTGTATTGTATTGGGGAAACTGGTAGTCAGTTGTAGCTTCCCCCCCCTCCAAAATATTATCTGTATTTCTAACTAGATTGGATAAACTATTGAATAAGATATTTTGTCTTTTTAAATACAAAGTTTGAGTATTGATTATTAATTGCATTAAAGCAGATTAGAACAATACTAAAATATTAATATTTTTAAAATAAGAAAGTATTGTAAGCTCATCACATTTGTTTTATAAATAAAATTAAGCCTACTCGCTTCCTTAGTTATTTTTGCACGTATTTTTCTTTCATTTACTAATCTTTTTCTATTTATGAAGAATGTTTAATGGGATGTACTACAAATGCTCATTTTTCATATCTTTAATAATTATTGTTCTTGTGAAAATTATGAAATTCTCTGTCTAATAAATAATTATTGTGTGCAGGGATTGCTTAGAAGACCCATTAGAAGATTTAGGAATGGTCCAACAACAATTAGATCAGGTACTTCCATAGTATTTTAAAAGTATGCTTGTATAATTGATGTGTGAGTTGAAATGCTTTATCTCCTAAAATCAAGAAAATTTTTCACATGAAATTTTGTCTTAGCAACTGATAATATTTTCTGTATATAGGCAACTTCCTTATTTGGGGGTCATTTGTAAATTCTTATCAGTAATATTTTAGAAATTGAATAATTTTTATAGTTTATATTTTCCAAAGTTATGACTTTGTTCCTAAGTAAAGATGCCAATTTACCTTTATTATAGGAATAGGAAGATATAGATATAGGAATGTTTTTAGTACATAACAAATTTGATTCAATATCTTGTTATAAACCTGTAATGCTGCTTCCGAGCATAGTTAGTTCTATCACCGGAAAGACCGATTTACAATCATCTGTATTGGATGCTGCTTGGGTACCGAGCCAGTGATCTCAGAGCTTGGCGACCATTTGGCGACAAAATAGATAATGCTGCAAACTTCCGAGAATTTTAACGATCCGTCCAATAGGAATTCAGATATGTCCTGATTGACCCAGAAGGTTCTCGGCCCGCCTCCCGAGAAGTATAAAAGGACGGCAGTCTCAAGCTGCAGTGAACCAGATCGGAACCGGAATCGCATTTGGAGTCGTAGACAAGTAACGAGTCTTCGAGAGGATAGCGAAACAACAGCAGAGTGCCAGCGTTGTGTGGAATCTAGGCTATTTCTGAACCGGGCTGTGTGCCGAATCTTGTTGTCTATTGTGGAAGCAGCATCAAGAGGAGAGACCATAGAGCGAAGCTCCGAGGATCCCCTCTCCTGCTGGATTCTATCTGGCTGCTTTGTGTGCTGTGGTCGATTACTACTTGTGGGTACTGTTTGCTGTAGTGTGCTGTTCTGTGTGTACGTCTCGGCTGTATATAGTTGTCTGTGTGTTCGTCTCTTCGTGTGTAATAAAAGTCGTCGTCTTTTCTACTAAAGGACTGTTTATTTCTGCATCGACCTTCAAATCTTAACCCCAACGGAAGAGGAAGTGAAATCCTTAACAATATATTGCAATCATTTTAGTATATAATCAGTAAATTTATTGAATAATGAGGTCGAAAGTTTTCAGCATTGTTACAAATTAAATTTGTTTTTTTCTCCAAGTTCGTTTTTGAAATTATTCTTTGTGGATTTTTTATGAGTTATTCTTTTCTATCTGGGATTTATTAGGCTTAAAAATTTGCCTTTGAAAAATTTCAAAGTTTGGAGAAAAGTCAGTTTAGTTTGATATCTATAATAACGTTATTCATTTATTACCTTACAGTTATATTGAAAAGTAGACTTGGAATTAATAAAATGTAAAGCTTAAAAAATACGGCTCAATTTATTATACATTAACAGAAGTGTGTTGTACAGTATTTATTGTTCATTGCTTCTTACGAAAATTTTCTACACCAAAATATATGATGTGTTTATTATTTGTTAATTTTTAAGAGAATAGAAGTTTGTTTATCTTTGGTATATGAACTTTTCATAAGCATGTGAGCTGTAAAAATGTTGCAATAACATAAGTTAGTAGATGGATAATGCAAAATTTGCATTTAAAAATCTATATATTAGTTTTCAGTATTCAAAAAAATTTTTTGTTTTGAAAGCACTTAATTACAAATTCAATTACAATTTTAATCTATCTGCTATAATATTTTCTTAAAAATATATGCATTGCTAAAATAGATAGATATAATCGTAATGTGTAACTTGTTTTGTTTGATCATTCACTTCATGATCCATTTATCCATCCATTTATTTTTTACACCATATTTATTACCATATTGCAAAATATTTTCTGAAGTTTAATGCTGTTATTGTTGTTGCATGTAGTTTTCTTTTTATTTTACGAATTTATAATAGCTCTTTAAAATATTATTTCAGACATTTAAGCATATTAATAAACATTTTTTCTATAAAAGTGCACCTTCAACTTAAATTATTTAACAAATATTTTGCATTTATTAAAAAATAAAAATATTTCATTTTAAAGAAATAAAATCAAAATGCTCTTCTCAGATGTCAATAATTGGTAGATGTGAATATGAAAAGACATGTGCTCTATTAGTGCAGTTATTTGACCAGAGTGCACAGCGATACCAGGAGCTAATTAACATTGTTCCTCCATCTCAAGTTGATATTGCTATTCAAGAAGGTAACTATTCAACTATCAAAATTTTGAGTTTATTGCTTTTAATGTCTTTAATATCAATTGCATTACCTTATTTTGAAAGAGTTAAAATCGAATTGTAAGAGTGAGTATTTTCATTTATGAATGGTAGAAATTGAAATTAAAATTTATCTTATGGATTTATGTATTTTAATGTAATCGCATGTTTCTATTTTAATGTCATGTATTTGTGATGATTGTTGGACATTTATTGTGAAATGAAATTTTTTATTAGTTGTGTGTTTAAAATAAATGTTGATATAAATTTTAAGCGTGTCCATCTTTGACTAGTGCAATTTTCAAAACAAGGCTCATATCCATTCCCAAAAGTGTTCGAGATTGTTGATTTTTGGCAAGAATATTTAATTTTGCTATTATTTTTTGAAGTCACATAAAGAAATAATAGTAAGTGTGTGATAAAAAAAATTTATAAATATGCTTTGTAATCAGATCAGTTTATAAAAATAATGGGGTCAGTTCACAATCACTTGACAGTTACCAAACAACCAGCGCACAACCGTTATTCCGTACATTCCGTAAGATAAGCTGCGTTATGATTTACCGGTCACGAAGGCGATATAAGAACATAATTTGTGTGACGTATTGTACAGTGTATATTCTAAGGAGAACGATATAATTTGTTTCTTTTACAATATCTCACATCAACCCATGCTTTTTCATCATACTAAATAACTGTCACCTTGAAATTAAAAAAAGAAAATGTTTTATAATTTGGTGGCTACATTAAAAAAAAAAAAACGAACAGGTAGTAGACTTGAAACTGAGCAAAAACTTAATTAGTTAAGACTTTTTTTTATTTGTTAAAAATGAATTGTTGATACAATTGAATAAAAAAAAAATTCTAAAATATTGCCTTTTATGATATTTTAAAAAATTAAATACAATTAGAAGATGACAGTGAGGAAAACATCTTAGGGTTAAAATAATATTTTGCATCTTAAGAAAAGATATATTTCATACCTGTAGCATGTTGCTGAAATTATCTTTACTTAATAAAAATGCCATTTTAACATTAAAAAGGGTTTTGTGCATTGAAAAAAAGGAAAGAAAAGAAATGGAACTTAAATTCAAATTTCTTAATAAAATTACCTATTATTTAATTGTATATTTAGAGAGCTTTTCAATAATAAAATGGAATTGCCTGTTAATGGAGCTTTCAATTAGAAATATGACAATTAAATACCGGAGAATATTTTTGAATATTAAAATTTAGTTAATTTTAATTATGTAAATATTTCTTAACAATGCAATACTTATAATGCAATTTAATTTTTTAATGCCATGCAATTTGTCGTAAATATGGAAAAAAAAGTGTTTTTCATAATTTAAATGATACTTATTTAAACAGATATGGACTATTTTGATGATTAATCGTTTTTTATTTTTTTACATGATACATAAAGTATTTGTAAGGGATAAATGAACTTATTTCAATTAGAAAAATCTGAAGGCTCCTTTGTCTCAATCTAAATAATACTTTCTCAAAATGCTAGAATCAGCATTCAAAAAAAGTCCTAAATCAGCATTTTAACTGTTATTGAATGTTGTTTTTATACATAGTAATCAGAATACTAAATATTTATGAATTTATAATATAGTTTTATTTACATGGAATTCCAGTGCCCACAACTACTGTTACAGCTGGTGAAAACTCTGATTCTATATTTTAACACTACACGTGAAGTTTTCACGTTGTATTGAAAAGAATCTTAAACATTAATATTTCGTAGTCTAATTTAAATTTTGATTTCCTACATTTTATCTTAAATTAACCCATGTTGGTTTATTCTAAAATGTTCTGTTCTTTCATGATCCAAATCTACTTTTTATTTAATTGTATCTAACACCCACTCTTAAAAAATGGTGACGCTTTTGTGCCTCACGCTTCGAGCTAATGAATAAAAATCCTTTACATCTAGGGCATAACTTCAAAGATACCTAAGATGCCATTTCCTAAATCTACACATGTCAAAGAAATCCCTAAAAGAATCTAATCTCTTTATGAAAATCACCAGGGGAAAATCTTCTCTCCTTTTCCTCTTGTGTAGCGATGTAAATTGATGATTCGTCTTATCGCTTCTCTTCATGTATGAATCATGGTCTTCTATGGAAAAATAAATTGATGCTTTTTTCAAAGGTGTTTTCTTTTCAGCCATACTATAAAATTATACATATATGTAATGGTATTTTAAAATCTAATTTCAATTCTAATTAATTTCCAAAGTTTTGTCTGTATGTAGCCCACATTAACTTCATTATCAAAATATTCTCTTATTTCCCATTCGACTTTTTCTATTTAATTAATGCAACAGAAAGCTTTGTAAAAATGCTTTCGTCAGCGGTTCCCATGTTCCGCGTGAAGGGATAAAAAATTTCTGGCCTAAACAAATTCTTTTAAAAGACCCCTATAATTCTCTTACCTAAATTCGACACGTGTAGGAAATCCCTACCAAAATCTCATAGTATATAAGCACTGGAAAAAATATTTCCGCTCTCTTGCCCTTTTTTCGTGTCTTCTGCTTTTGTGTAAAACTGTGAGTTGAAGTGTTTTGTCCGTGTTGCATGTACATAAATTATGCCTCCCGGGATGCAATAAAACGAAGTTAAAAATGCAAAGATTCTTCTTTCTCTCAAGAAGTTATGTTTACATATATATATATGTAATGATATGTTAAACTCTTAATTTAATCCAAATTAATTTCCAAAGCTTTATCTTATTTTAGTCCATAGTAATTTCATTCTCTTATTTCTTGATCCAATTCCACGTTCTCTACTTAATTAATTCAAGAGAAGTTTTATAAAATTGCTGAATCGGCTAAAAGCCTAAACGTTCCCACACTCCGAGTAAAGGGACAAATTCTTCTAAAAGATCCCTGTGTTTCCCTTAATTTTTGATAGACATGTCATGGAAATCCCTATTAAAACATCAAAGTATATAAGACAGGGATAATTTGTTTCTCCCGCTTTTTACGCCACGTGCCTAATCTGTTGCTCTGAGCGGACTTGCTTTGGCCGCGCCTTCTTGTAAATATATTATGCCTTCCCGGGATGGATTAAAGCTAATTTAAAAATGAAAATTCTCTTCACTGCTTGTCGAACTCGACTTCTAATTCAAAAAATAAAATGCTTATATATATATATCTAATTTCAATTTAATTAATTTTCAAGATTTCATCTTAATTTAGCCCATAGTAACTTTATTCTAAAATATTCTCTTATTTCGCGATCCAATTCCACTGTCTCTACTTAATTAATTCAAGAGAAGCTTTGTTAAATTGCAGAATCAGCTAAAAGTCTTAACTTTCCCACACTCCGCGTGAAGAGGCAAATTCTTTTTTAAAATCTCCCTGTGTTTCCCCTGCCTTCTCCGCGCGTGTAACGAAAATCCCTATCGAAATCTCGTAATATATTAGCACTATGGAGAAATGTTTTCCCTATCAAAATCATAGGTTATATGAGACCAGGGATAAAATGTCCAAGAGCTTTTTCCTCATTCCTTTTCTGTGTCGTTCTGTGTGCTCATCGCTTGTACATATACCTGCTACTTAAAAATGAAATAAAACGACGTCACGAAATAGCGAGTCTCTTCACTGTCTTCAAATTGAATTCTGCTTCGCAACAAATAATGTTACATATTAAAAAGTCGACAAGGATAGTTTTCTGTGAAAAATTTTCAAATTAATTAAAATTAAGTCGACGGGTGAGACTGCAACGTTGTATTGCGCTCGCTGTGCTCCAAAGATGACTGCTTCGGTCCAGGTTCGCCAGCTGCGATGTTTTCGTGGCGAAGTTCTTTCATCGCCGTCTCCTTCGGCTGCCTCCGGCCACATCGTTTCACGCAAACCGTAGTCCAGGGTCCTGCCCAGTTCCCGTTGAATCCCCCTGCATTCCGTCATGTTACCGCATCGTCGATGGTACCGTGGCTAACCTGTGGCTTCATCCGACACTGCTGCTTAATGCCCTTATGTTTGTGTTCCATTTCGTCATGTGCGTGCTCCTTATATCTTTA